>JAVJIF010009952.1:0-117225 GCA_038442645.1 Agave tequilana | reverse complement strand
CTACTCTCACGTCATGCGAGAGCCCACACCTACATCAAACATAAGAGGGGTGGTCTTTGGTACCCATATCTTTTTGGGTCCATGGGGGTTAGTACATTCTCTAACCCAAACAAATTATTTGCTAAATTTGAAACATGTATACGATCATAACAAAATTTAGTAAGGTGGCCCTTACGTCCACAATGTGTACAAGTGTACACATGAGCATACATAGTGGAATGGGTGTGTGCGTGAGGAGCATATGTATGCCGTGGATAGTGTGTATGAAAAGATGGAACTTGTTTCTTTCGAACCAAGGATTCCAAGCGTATATGGTTCATGGCACATTGGCTCATAGCGGAGCCCAAATAATCCATTTTCTTCTTAATTAAATTTATATCATTTTCAATCAAAGAAGAAGTGGAACATGCAATAGGTGAAGTGTGAGATACTACCCTAGCATGGCAAACATGTGCATCAATCTTATTTTGTAAAACTTTATTTTTCTTTAAACAAACATTTAAATCATTTGAAATAGAAATAATTTTATTTTTCAAAGCAACATTCTCTTTTAAAACAACATCAACTTTTGAAGATAAAAACTCATTTTCTTCAACACATCATCACAATCATTTTTAGATTTCAACAATTCATTTTCTTTTAAAACAAGATTAAGTTGAGATCTAAGTGAGTCACATTCACTAGAAACTTCTTCCTTCTCTTGCAAAACAATCTCAATTTTAGATAACAAAATGTTCTTTTCTTCTTTTAAAACAAGATTCTCATTTTTCAATATTTTGTATTTAGAAATCAAATTTTCACAATTTCTAGCAAGTTCATCATTCATAGCTTGTGCCTCTAGACATTCATTGCAATATGAATTAGAACTAGCATCTAGTTGAGTGTCCGAGTGTACCTCAAGGGAGTCATTCCCTTAGACCATGAAGCAATATTCTTCGGACTCATCTCTTCTAGATCTTCTCTTCTTTTCGATAATCTTTAGTAGCTCGGGAGAAGTCAAAATACTCCAAACTACAAAAGCTGAATCATAGTGAGCAAACACATGTAAATAATCTTTATGAAGTGATGCTCTAAGTGCTTCTAGGGCTATTGCATTGGCCTCTATATGCTTGCTATCACTAAGGAAGGATTCCTTGGTAATGGCAAGGTGAACTTTATATCCTAGGGCTTTTAAATGACAACTCATCATAACCTTCCAAATCTCAAGCCTAGAAATGTCAAACATAGGAGGGCTATCCATGAGTGCAAACTATACGTGTGCAAACAACAAAAGTGTGCAAATGCAAATGGAAGATTAGCAAACAAGGATTTCACTCCTAAGTTGTTAAACCTAAGTATCAGGAGCGTAGGCTCTGATACCAATTGAAAACCACCTAGAGGGGGGGTGAATAGGTGATTATGCTAATCTAGAAACTAAATGCGGAAGCTAAAATAATTTTGCACAAACTTAATACAACCAACAAGTGTAGCCGAATTCCCCGTGAAGAGCTCTGGACTAACTCCTCTTGATTCCCCTAGATAAGGGTTGAGGTGCTATATGAAGCTCTTGTGGTTAAGTATAAGTGAGGCACACACAAGCAAGCCAAGCCTATAAAGATGAGCAATATGAAATAATGCAAGGCACAAATGCAAGCAATAAGATATGAATGAATGAAAGATGCTTTGCACAAATGTAAAGAGAGAGAGTTAAGAGACAATGGATCAAACGCAAACACAAAGATATGTTTCGAGGTTCGAGCCCCTAGCTCTACGTCCCCGCCTTCACCGAGAAGGATTTCTAATCCACTATCTTGTCCACCGAGGACTCCCACCGAGGGAACCTTCACCGAGAAGGATTTTTACAACAAGGGAGTACCGAACTCCTCTCTCAAACACCGCCTCACAACCGAGGGGTAGGCCCGTAGCCAAACAACCATAATCACCTCTATCGAAGAGGGATACAAACCACCAAGCTCCACCTCACACAAGAGGGAGCAAACAACAATTTTCACCTCTACCAAAAAGGGAGAAAACACCAACCCAATACAACAACCTCAACCTCTACCAAAGAGGGAGCAACCAACAAATGAGGGTTTACAACTTGGTGGTCTATCTCAACCACAAACAACTTCCCTTTTTCCACAAAACAATGATCCTATAGAATAGGATAGGTGATAGCTCAAGTGTAGAAAAACTAGAGTTTGGAAAACAAAAACTCAAAGAAAAATACTTGGGGAAACTCTTTGTAAATGATAGAATTGAAGAACAAAACAAATCTCCCAAATTTCTATTTTCTTTGATTTTCCCAAACCCTAAAACACAAAACCAAATTTGGAAGTTTAAAGCCCAAAAACACTTTTGAAAATTTGTTTTAAACACTAGAGAAACACTGAAAATTTTCTTGTAAAAAGTCTTATCAAAATCCCCAAAGAGATGGGGTATTTATAGCCCAAACAGAAAACTAGCCGTTAGGCTGATCTGTCAGCCTGACAGGCTTGCGATCGACCGGGCCGGTCGACCGCCAACGGTCATAAATATGACCGTTGGGCCATCCCGGTTGGCGACCGCCCAGATACAGAGAGCAGAGCTCTCTGGTCCGGCCGGCCGACCGGCCCATTGTCTGCCAGACGTGCACAAGGCTGTGCACGTCGGTCGACCGTCCTGGAATACGGTCGACCGTCCCCGCTGACCGCCAAAGCCTAGCAGCCAAATATCTGGGTCAGAAAAATAGTTTAAAATATTCTTATAAATACTTGTAAATCTTGTAAAAATCTCCAAAAATAGTTTTAAATTTTGCATTGATATATAAACATGTGATAAAAATTTCAACCAAATATCAAGCAATTTGAACTATTTTGTGTCTTATCATTTTTACCAAAAACCAAAACTGTATTTTATCAAACTTGTATTTTTCAACACATGAATAGGAAAGTCAAAATAAGTTTGTGTAAGAAGTTTAAGCATGCATGTATAAGTAGAATACATCTACTATACATATAAACCATTTAAACTTATTTTGATCAACTATTCATGAAAAACAAATATTGGTTAAACCAAAACCGAAAAACCAATATCCAAACATAAAACGTGTGTGTTGTGCACTTGAGCATATCAACTATTCTTATCTTTACACATGGATCTAAAACACACTAAACTAAACTAGGATACCTAAGTCTTCTTGATGATCTTCCATCTTCAAGCCGACTCGATCCCAAACGTGATCCACCGAGTGCAAAGGTATGATCTTGATGCTCGGGCACAGGAATCACTTGTGAAAGGTTTCAAAAACTCCTTTGTTGAAGCAATCACCAACTAATATCTTGTTACATGATCTGAAACTAAAATCACAAGATTATTAGTAAACATAACTACATGAGTTAATCATCATCAAAACTAGAGTGGAAGGCCTCTGGGCCAACAAAAATGAGAGAAGCAGTAGTAATATAGTATACTATGATAACAATCAATACTTCATAATTACATTACAAGTACAATACAGTAAGTATGAGTTATGGTAAGTCAATTTGTATTAGTATAATATGTCAGGAGTTCGTCATTTGCACTGAAATCGCCTAAAGAGGAGTGGATAGGTGATATGCTAATCAATGCAGAAATTAAAAACTTATCAACGATAATTCAGTGCACAAATAAAATAGAATATGTATAATATGAAGGTCATGCGTTATCACGTAGTTTTCATAAAACTAGCATGTATAATGAATAAAGCAAGAATTCATTAAAATATACTTGAGAAACAAATGAGTATAAATACAAAACTCATCAAAACTAGGATATACACACATAGCTAAATAATGGTTGAGCACATAAAAAATATAAATTGATTTTAAGTACAAAATCAAGAGTGTATCTCAAACTTTGTATTTAAACATGAGACATGTAAACCATGATATGCATCAATTAAAAGCATATGTAAACATGAATCTACTAAAAAGATGGGCATGCAAATCCTTTTGAAAACATGAAAATAATTTCCAAAATACATGCATAACTCAACAACGAATCAACTCAACTTTAAGTACAAAGCAACATATGATAGAGTTTATGTTTCAAGCATATGAACATTTTAGCAAATGAAATATTTTCCAAACTTACTGATGACTTTAGGGTTCTACCAATGGTACACAATCTCCAACTCCAAGCCAACCGGATTTAACATCAACTCCTTTGGTTTGAAGTAGATCTATAAGTGAAAGAAACAGAAGGCAACTGAATAGGAGGAAGGCAGAAAAGTTTGAGCACCGGGCCTTCCAGAATATATCGTTGAAGTTAACAGTGAAGCTTCTAATGTTGAAAGCCCTTACTTCGAGGACGTTGCTGGCGCTAAACTCCTGCGGAGGCTCCCGGTAGGGTAAGCACAACCCTTATAGAGGAAGTTGAGGCGGAAGAAGAAGAAGAGGAAGAGGAAGAGGAAAATCCTGACGTTTATTTCAAGCGGAAGCGAAAGGGCAAACCTCGCAAGAAGAAAGTGGTGAAGAAGTCTCGCCGCCAAACTCTGGTCATTGCAGAGAGCGACTCGGTTGCAATCGTCCCTCCTCCTGCCTCACTAGTTATAAAACTATCAATGCAAAAGAAAATACCTGAAAAGGCCGCCCAGCCTTAGGTGAGATTAGATCCTGTTTGCAAGACGTTTGATTATTCTTTCTTCCCTTGTAATTGGCTTGTTAATTTGGGATGGAGGAACCGAGGCGGCGGGGGAACTAGGAGGTTACTACGATCCATTGTTCAATTACATAGAGGGTGAAAAAGCCAGCTACTTCATCTCCGATGAACCTGGGGGTCGTGAAGTTGACGTTGGTCCTCCGGTGCTAGAGAGGGCAGAGAAAGTCCAATGGCTTCTGTAATCACCTAGAGGAGGGTGAATAGGTGATGAGCTAATCTAATAGTCAATTAATGCGGAATTAAAATTTATTTAGTGCAAACTAAAACTTTTTAAACTAAACAAGTATAACACAAGAGTGTAGCCGGATTCCCCGTGAAGGGCTCTGGACTAACTCCTCAAGATTCCTCTAAATAAGAGTTGAGGTGCCGCGTTGGCTCTCTTTGTTGAATACAAGTGTTAGCAAACAATCCCCAAGCATATAACAATAAGCATACAATATATCAAGCATATAAAGATAAAGACAATATTAGCATGCAAGATATAAAGACAAGTAAGAGACAGAAAGAGCAATCGCAAACATGGGAGATTTGTTTTGAGGTTCGAGCACACTTGCTCTACGTCCCTGCCTTCAACACTATGAAGGATTTCCACTAAATTGATCCCACCGGATCACTCAGTGCCGCAGCACCTACAAGGCGAGTTCACACTTGAACTCCTTGGACTCTCTAGTCCCTTCACTTGTTCCCGCAAGAACACACCGCAAGCCCACTAGCTCGCCGAGGCCACACCTCAAACACCGAGTTCTCACTAGAACCCGAAACAACGCGAACACACACGTCCGCCTCCTCAAAGTACAAGAAAGAACTCTTGGTGATCTAAACACTTTGATCATCAATAAACACTCTCACAATAACACTCCTATAGGATGAATATATCAATGGATAGCTCAAGTATTTGTGAGAAAAACAAGGATAGAATTTGTGGAGGAAAACCAAGAAATCACTTTTCAAAACACTCTTGATAAACCCTCTTTTGATTTGGAAATATAGCTCTAAAACTTGTGGATATAACCACTGAAATAGGTATGCAAGACTAGCCCAAAAACTCTTCTAAAATCTTCCCAAAAACAGCCCAAGAAACCCCCAATTTATAGGCTATCCAAAAACTAGCCGTTGGGGTCTAGTCAGCAGTTCTGACTGCTGTCGGTCGACCGGCCCGGTCGACCGCCAACGGTCAGAAATCTGACCTTTGGGCCAGCGGTCGACTGGCCCGGTCGATCGTGGCCTGGATACAGAGAGCAGGCTTTCTGTCCGGTCGACCGCCCGGTCGACCGGGGCCTTTCCAGAAAGCAGAGCTCTTTGGACGGTCGACCGGGTCGGTTGATCGGCCTTCCAGCCAGACTGGCGTGCACGTTTGTGCACGTCGGTCGACCGACTCGGTCGACTGACTCCTAACTCGGTCGACTGGTCCGGTCGACGGCAGAAGCCAAAAAACAACTTTTAGGGATTGAAGAACTTGGCATTTTGACTTTGATAAAATCCCATAAAATCTCTAAAATTCTACAAAAAATAGTTTCAGTATTATACTTTGATAATCAAACATGTTTGAGTAAAATCAAGACATGTTACAAACAATTTGAACTATTTTTGTAGCTTAGAAATTTTGGCTAAAAAAAAAATTGTATTTTTCCAAATTGATTTTTCCAAAACTTCTCCAAATACAAAAACAAGATATTTTAAACACTTCTAAAAAACAATCATAGATGAAAAATGAATTTTTATGATTTTTATATTTATATGAAAAATAAATTTTCATGATTTTATTCATGTTTTGTTTCAAACTTTATTGACTAATTAAACACAAAATCATTAGTACTATAACACATGAGTTGATCATCATCAAAACTAGAGTGATGGGCCTTTGGGCCAATAATCTCTCCCTTTTTGATGATGACAAAACTCATGGAGTTATATATGCATGGATTAAAGTAAAGCTTCAAAGAAGCTCCCCCTTAATTCATGCATCACAATAAGCAAATAAGATATGGCAATAAAGTACATAAAACTAAACAAACAAGTATGCAAGTATAAGGAGATAAACATGCCATCAAGTATAAAACTCATCAAATTCTTTTCTCCTTTTTGCAAAACAAAACAATATCATAAACAAGAAATCCTTCTCCCTCTTTATGTATAAAGTAAGGAAAACATGCATATATACTAAAATACTTCTCCCCCTTTTTGTCAATCATCAACAAAGGGGTTAAAGTAAACACAAAACAATGTTTTCCCCCTTTATGTCCTAAACAAAAATCAAGAAAGGGGTGAAACTCAAATCAACCAATAAAAAGATATATGCGATATACATTCATGAAGAGGAAGACGCTAAGTTAACTTCCCTACATACATGCATTACATGAAGAAAGGATGACAAGCCCTAATTCACATAACAGATAATATGTAACGCATAAGAGGAGATGTGAAGCTCCCCCTACACAGGTGTATCGCAAAAAGAAGAGTTGTCAAGCTCCTCAATATAAGATACACTCAACATGAATCTATATGTAGAAGAGATGTTAAGCTCCCCTTGCATATAGGCAATACATATCAAAACATTTTTAGTACTTCTTATTAAAACAAATTTTTGAATTTTCTCAATAAAACAAATTTTGAGATATCTTAGTAAATCAATTTTTAAGATACTAATTGTAAAAAACATTACAAATTTTGAATTTAATTGTAATTGAAACATTTTACCATTGAAATTTTGATACCAATGAAAGAGAGTATTTTATATTTTGATGCAATTTAAATTTTCATGGATACCAATTGAAATAAATAGATCAATAGATACCAATTGAAATATGTTTTACATTTTGATATCAATAAAAATACCAATTGTAAAAAAAATACCAATTGAAGATAATGCATAAGCTTATATAAAAAGTACCAATTGAGGAATCAATTAAAAATTAAGATTTGAATTAAACTTAGCATAAACATACTTTGTGCTTTAAACATGTAAATATCTTGACAATCAAGCACAAACAAATCATATATATGTATGAAAATAGAATACCAATAGAAATTGATATTATTTGAAATGAAGCATACATATATAGAAAACAAAATATAAGTATATACAAAATAAATATCAATTGAGACACCAATTGAAAATAACAATGTAATCAAGTATATAACTCATAATTACCACCCTTGTCATGCACAAGATAAAGGTTTTTCTATAAAGCATACAAGGCTTGCTCTCCCATCCATCCTCACTTAAAAGGGTAGGTAGGGTTTTCAAAAATGATTTTAAAAATATTTTAGCATTGAAAATCACTACCAAATGAAGAACAATAACTAGTTAAAAGTAATTTTTGAAAAACTAGTTAAAGATCCTTCAAAACATGAGACCAAATCATATGTACTATGAAACATACTAAATACACAAAATTCAACACTCAAGATTCATAAAGCTCAAATGATCATGAAACAAAGTCATGAATAAACAAATAAAGTGTGAGTGCACAAAAATCATGTAATTAACATTTTCCATGAAGATAGTCAATAAAGTTTGAAACAAAACATGAATAAAATCATGAAAATTTATTTTTCATATAAATATGAAAATCATAAAATTCATTTTTCATCTAAGTTTGAAGCGTCACTTCCAACATCCGAATCGCTCCCTGCATAGTATTGTTCTTGTTCGCCAAGGGAGATGATGGTGTTTCAAACTATAAAAGCTGAATCAAGATTAGCAACCTTAGATAAATAATCATCATTTAGGGTAGATCTTAAAGCATGTAGGGTTTTTGCATTAGCCTCAATATTTTTGCCATTTAAACAATAAGAATATTTAATAGTGGCAAAATAAACATGAATCCCTAAGGCTTTGAGGTATAAGGACATCTTAACCTTCCAAGTTTGGATGTTAAGAATGTCAAAGGTAGGAGGTGACATGAATCCATAGTGTGTGCAAACAAATATTGTGATTAGATATAAATGAGGATCTTTATCTCTAGGTTGTAAGACCCAAATCAAGAGCACGTGGCTCTGAAACCAATTGTATTCACCTAAGGGGGGTGAATAGGTGATGAGCTAATCTAATGGTCAATTAATGCGAATTAAAACTTATTTAATGCAAACTAAAACTTCTTAAACTAAACGCCAAGTATAACACAAGAGTGTAGCCAGATTCCCGTGAAGGGCTCTGGACTAACTCCTCAAGATTCCTCTAAATAAGAGTTGAGGTGCCGCATTGGCTCTCTTGGTTGAAAACAAGTGTTAGCAAACAATCCCCAAGCATATAACAATAAGCACATAATATATCAAGCATATAAAGATAAAAACAATATTAGCATGCAAGATATAATGACAAGTAAGAGATAAAGAGAGAGCAATCGCAAATACGGGAGATTTGTTTCGAGGTTCGAGCACACTTGCTCTACGTCCCCGCCTTCAACACTATGAAGGATTCCACTAAAATCGATCCCACCGGATCACTCGGTGCCGCAACACCTACAAGGGGAGTTCACACTTGAACTCCTTGGACTCTCTAGTTCCTTCACTTGTTCCCGCAAGAACACACCGCAAGCCTACTAGCTCGCCGAGGCCACACCTCAAACACCGAGTTCTCACTAGAACTCGAAACAACGCGAACACACACGTTCCCCTCCTCAAAGTATAAGAAAGAACTCTTGGTGATCTAAACACTTTGATCACCAATAAACACTCTCACAATAACACTCTTATAGGATGAATATATCAATAGATAGCTCAAGTGTTTGTGAGAAAAATAAGGATGGAATTTTTGGAGGAAAACACAAGAAATCACTTTTCAAAACACTCTTGATAAACCCTCTTTTGATTTGGAAATATAGCTCTAAAACTTGTGGATATAACCACTGAAATGGTATGCAAGACTAGCCAAAAACTCTTCTAAAATCTTGTCAAAAACAGCCCAAGAAACCCCCAATTTATAGGCTATCCAAAAACTAGCCGTTAGGGTCCAGTCAGCAGTTCTGACTGCTGTCGGTCGACCGGCCTGGTCAACCGCCAACGGTCAGAAATCTGACCGTTGACCAGCGGTCTACCGGCCCAGTCGACCGTGGCCTAGATACAGAGAGCAGGCTCTCTGTCCGGTCGACCGCCCGATCGACCGGGGCCTTTTCAGAGAGCAGAGCTCTATAGACGATCGACCGGGTCGGTCGACCGGCCCTCCAGCCAGACTGGCGTGCACGTTTATGCACGTCGGTCGACCGACTCCTAGCTCGGTCGACCGGTCCGATCGACCGGCAGAAGCCAGAAAACAACTTTTAGGGATTGAAAAACTTGACATTTTGACTTTGATAAAATCCCATAAAATCTCTAAAATTCTACAAAAAATAGTTTTAGTATTATACTTTGATAATCAAACATGTTTGAGTAAAATCAAGACATGTTACAAACAATTTGAACTATTTTTGTAACTTAGAAATTTTGGTTAAAAATAAAATCGTATTTTTCCAAATTGGTTTTTCCAAAACTTCTCCAAATATAAAAACAAGATATTTTAAACACTTTTTAAAGCATGGTGTGTATGGATATGATCCACTACACATAAATGATGAAATATCTATGTTTTTGGCAATAAACACTAAAATGGTTATGGTTAAAACACATGTATATATGAAGTCCAAAAACCAAACCGGTATTTTGCCAAAATGAAAAAGTCTTTTCCAAATGAAAATTCTTTTATGAAAACTCATCTAAATCAAGAGTGTGTGTATATGATATACTTGAGCAATCCACCAACTATTCTATCCTTTACATTTTATCTAAAACAAAATCTTAATAAAACAAACCTAGACACCAGTCTTGATCTTGAAGGTCTTCACTTGAAGTCCTCTCATCTTCTTGACTTGGTCCAAACTTGATCCAAAGAGCTAGACTCCTCTGAGTACTTGATGTGGTCTTGATGCATAGGCTCTTGAATCAAACCGTGCTAGCTCCAAAACTTGACTTTAAATCCTTTATTGAAGCTAAACACCAACTAAGATCTTGATCATAAATCTGAGACTAATTAAACACAAGATCATTAGTACTATAACTACATGAGTTGATCATCATCAAAACTAGAGTGATGGGCCTTTGGGCCAACAGCTTCAAGTCTAGAAGGATTGGCTGCGGAACACGTGGTGAGTGCGACGGTAGAAGAAGAGCTGGGTACTGTCGCAATTACCGAGGCTCTCAGACTGATGAACATCTTCCTGAACCAGCCTCTGGTGATTTGGCGGGAAGCAGTGCTTCTCCAGTTGTTGTCACTAGGGTCTCTGCTACTGAGCTAATCGCAGTAAGCACTGTAGTCGAGGAAGCCCCCAAGGACGTTGCTGAGGAGACGATTAAGTCTGGGGCCATGACTACCATCGCTCCAACTCTTTTTGGTAATGTTATATTAGCCTGTAAATGACCATCACTTTTTGCTTATTTTTAACCTATCAAAAATATTCTCGCAAGTATCCTGTCTCTAGCCGCATCAACTTTGAAGGAGCCGGCAGGTCTTTTAGAGGAGGTTGGGGAGGAGATAAGTACCTCAGCTACGCTTGATACCGTGGAGTTGGATGCCCTGTATTGCGACTTGCCCTCTTACCAGCCAGAGCCTATTGGTGACCTTGCAACAGTTGAAAAGACAAGGGCTAATCCTCCTTCCACGTTGTCAATGGAACAAATTGCATTTCGACTTGAATCAGCTGGCTATATGACAGTGATTTTTCACAATGTCGCCAGCTTTGGTAGCGACCGGTCTCAGGGTGATCACAAGCCTGACATTTCCAGTGTTGATCGTTGAGCCGGTTGTTTCTGGGATAGTCACCAGCCCTACTTCTGTCGAGGCTGGGGTACTCGTGTCAATGAAGACTCCTCTTCGGTTGTCAGCCATTCCTCCTCCATCTCAAACGATTCCTTTTACCACTCCCTCTATTCTTGTGACCTTGAAGATGCGGGAGGGTTTGCCTTTGGGGATTACTCGCTCGCCGGGAGTAATCAAAGCTGAGAAGGAATTTATGACAGAAATGGTTGACAACTTTTATAAGAGCTTGAAGAGATCCATTGCCTTGATTTTGAAGGGCTAAACCACCTCATTTGTAGCTCTGAAGGTGGTCTTCTCTCGCATATCGAGAGTATATGAGATTTTGGAGGAGATGACCAAGCTGTTTCCTTGGAGCTGTTGGTGGAAAACTTCGAGAGGGACGTGGGTGAGTGGCGTCACCTTAGTAGCTCAGACTTGACTCCATCAGTAAACAAAGAGCTTAAATATCTCACAGCTCAGATACAGAAAGCTCATCTGGAGACACAGGAAGTAGCTGAGGCGGTATTTCTAGAGTTGAAGTCCTTGGAGACAAGAAAGGTAAAGACTGGCGATGCTATCGATGCCTCCAACAACACTCTTCTCGATGTCGAGGATAAGATCAAAAAGGCCAAAGAGATGATCAAAAAGGCCAATTTTCTCCCGTCCAAGGCTAAACTGGTGCGTCCTGAAGAGATTGCTCGGTTGGATCAGCTCAACACCTAGAACGATGAAGTCTGGCAGCAGGAGATGGCGCAGAGGGCAACTCTCTGACGGAGATCGAGGCTCGCTTGTCCCAAATGGCGAACTTCAACGAAGCTGAGCTGAGGTCGCAGGCTTTCATGAGAGCTGTTGAAGAAAGAAAGAACAAGCTGCCCATACTTAAGGAATGGATCAAATCCTACGAAACACAATCGTAGCTTGTAATCCATGTATCTTTTTTCTCTCTCCTCTTTTGAATAAAAAAAATTAATTTTATTTGACTCGTTTGTCGTGTCCCTGCTTTCTTTATCTCCTGAGTTTGCAGTAGTTTTAGGCTTAAATTTAGCTCTCAAGAGAATTAAGATAATGGTATAATCTCCCAGCTTATACCATAAGAATACTAACTAATCTATTCAGAGGTTGAAAACGTGATAGAATTACTTATTAATAAACTACCGCCAATAAGTTTGAATTTCAAAAAAAAAATGATTCAAATCTTCTTGGGGATGAAAAAGGAAATGAAGCGAACTTGATAATTTTTCTATTCAGAGGTAAATATTAACATAACAGATTAAAGACCACCAGGATATAGCTTGTTGTGACAAACTGGACACCACAACAACACGATAGTGAAGTCTGGATTTGCCAGTTTAGAAGTGGCAAACTGGACATGACTGGTTGAAGATTACCAAACTTAGGATTTTTGTCGTTTGAAATTACACCTAGAGGGGGGGGGGGTGAATAGGTATAATGCTAATCAATAAACAATAATCCACAAATTAAAAATGAGATGATGCAATGATCACTCAAAGCAAGATTAGAAGCTGAATACCCCGTGACGGGCTCTGAACTTCTTCCTCGTGATTCCTCTAAATAAGAGTTTTGAGGTGCGCAATGCAATCTTGTTGTAAGAGTATAAATCGACAATATGAAAAAGAATGAATAGAAAGAGAAACGCACAAGTAAACCAATCACAAACGAAGAGATTTGTTTCGAGGTTCGAGCACCCAGCTCTACGTCCCCGCCTTCACCCAGAAGGATTTCCGATCCACTATAATTTTCACAAAGGATTATAATCACACGGAGTACCCAACTCCTCAATCATACTCCTCTAGTCCAGAGGTAGTGTAGCCACAAGTACAATAATCACTTGGTGATCAAAAGACTACAAACTCTCTTTACAACCTCTTATAGAGTGGAATATGATTTTTGGCTCAAGAAGTAAAGTGAGAGAAAATTTCAGTGGTAAAGACTAATGAGACTTGAAAACTAACTGAAAAACTTTTGCAATTAAAAGAACTTTGAAAATGAAAAGCAATGAAATACTTCTTCTCTTGAAAACACTTGAAACTTGAGAATTTTTTCTTATCAAAAGCCAAAGACCAATGACCTCTATTTATAGGTAATGGATAAATACCATTCATAATTGATACTAGGTCATTACTGGTGAGTCTAGCCACTAGGAAACCAGAAATAGCCGTTGGAAACACTAGAAAACAAAATAGATCCAAAGTATAGCCGTTGGGCCAATCTGGACAACTGTCGGTCGACTGGCAAGCCATTTGGCAAAGAGCCGTTGGCTCCGGTCGACCGTCGGCTATTTTTAAAACATAATAATGAACTGTCGGTTGACCGGCCCGGTCGACCGGCAAAACCCGAGAGTAAGGGTCATGTAGTCGGTCGACTGTAGGGTCTATCGGTCGACCGGGCGGTCGACCGGTAGATGTGCACAGACGTGCACGCCTAAAAATAAAAAGCCCAGTCAACCGACCGGTCGACCGTTCTGGCCTGAAACAGAACCGGTCGACCGGACCGGTCGACCGTAAAGGCCTGAAATAGATAAAAAACAGAATTTTGATTTTTAAAGTATTTTTGAAATATTTTTAAAAGGTTTGAGGGTTATGTAGCATGTTATAGAAGATGAGATACATGTTTTAAACTGGATATAAAAATTTGAAAAATTATGAACATGCATATTGATCAAAACATGCACAAAAACCAACTAACCAAAAAACTTGTTGTTTGAAAAGTGTATTTTTGTGTGTGTGTGTTTTCTTGAGCACAACTATCATATCCTTACTCTTTAACAAACTAATTTTTACAATGGTTTTAGGTGATTACAAGATCTTTAATAAGGGCTTATCCAAATGCATCGTTGAATAACTTGAATTCTTGCTCCCGTATTGAGTGAACACCACTTTCCTTTAGGGAAAAAAACATCTTGAATTCTTAGAACCCTGAAACAATCTTAAATACTTGAACAAGATTAGTACAAATAACTATATATGTTTTGTAATCATAAAAACTCTAAAACCGGGTGATTGTACCCTTGGGCCAATAATCTCCTCCTTTTTGATGATGACAAAACATACGAGTTATTTAATAAAAAAATGGGAAAAAGGAGCTTGGAAGCTCCCCCTCAAATCATGCTATATAAATATCAAGAATATAAATGTTGCAAAGTTTGCATGAGAAAGAAAATGACATGAGAAACAATAATAATAACTCAATAATAACAATAACTCTTTCTCCCCCTTTTTGTCATGCATCAAAAAGGGCCAAAAACAAGATTGAAAAACAATGTTTGAAAAGAGTTTGTAAAAATTTTAGGAATCCATAACACAAACATTTAATTCACCACAACTGAAGTAAAATCTATTATAATCTAGTGGTTTAGTGAAAATATCGACAAGTTAAAAATTGGTGAAAACATAATCAATTTCAATATCACCTTTCTCATAATGATCTCTAAGAAAGTGATATCTAATCTCTATGTGTTTGGTCTTACTATGTTGATTTGCATTCTTAGTCATATGAATTGTACTAGTATTATCACAAAAAAATTTAATATGATCATAATACAAATCATAATCAAGGAGAGTATGTTTTATCCAAAGGACTTGAGCAAAACATGCCCCTGCCACAACATACTCCGCCTCGGCAGCTGAGAGGGCTACAAATTTTGTTTCTTGGAAGACCATGAAACAAGACAATTACTGAGATATTGACATGTTCCACTAGTACTCTATCTATCCACTCTACAACCCGCATAGTCGGCATCCGAAAAACTCATCACTGAGAATTGTCCGGTCTTCGAATACCATAGACCCATTCCAATAGTGCCCTTAAGGTATCGAATAATGCGTTTTACCGCAATCAAGTGGGATTCTTTAGGCAAGATTGGAATCTAGCACAAAGACACACACTAAACATATCCGGCCTACTAGCCGTTAAATACAACAAACTACCAATCATGCTTCTATATAATTTTATGTCTACACTCTTACCTTGGTCATCCTTGTCAAGCTTGGTAGTTGTAGCCATGGGAGTGTTGCAAGTTTTGAGCCTTCAAGTCTAAATTTCTTGATAAGTTTCTTAGTGTACTTGCCTTGACTTATGAAGATCCCATCATTCCTTTACTTGATTTGGAGTCCAAGAAAATAGTTCAATTCACCCATCATAGACATTTAAAATTCATGCTGCATACAAGATTCAAACTCCTTGCAAAGAGATTCATTAGTAGAACCAAAGATGATATCATCAACATAGATTTGTACAATAAGAATGTCAGTACCAACATGTTTAGTAAATGAAGTGGTGTCTACTTTGCCTTTAACAAAATCATTTGATAACATAAAAGAAGAAAGTCTTTCATACCAAGCTCTTGGAGCTTGTTTTAAACCATACAATGCCTTATCTAGTTTGAAAACAAAATCTGGATATATATGATCAACAAAACCGGGGGTTGTTCAACATATACTTCCTCTTCAATAACACCATTTAAAAATGCACTTTTTACATCCATTTGGAAAAGTTTGAAATTTTTATAAGATAAGCTAGTGTGATCCGTATGGCTTCTAACCGTGCTACGGGTGCAAAGGTCTTCTCAAAGTCAATTCCTTCAACTTGGGTGTAACCTTGAGCCACTAACCTAGCTTTATTCCTAACAACATTTCCTGATTTATCTAACTTGTTCTTAAAAATCCACTTAGTACTAATAATTGGTCTATCATGGGGTCTAGGAATAAGATGCCAAACTTGATTGCGCTCAAATTGATTAAGCTCTTCTTGCATAGCAATCAACCAATATGAGTCACCCTCGACTTCGAGGACGTTTTTGGGTTCAAAAATGAGATATGAATGCATAATGCCCACACAAGTCATGGAGTTTAGAGCGAGTGGTTATCCCTTTTGATACATCACTATGATGAGATCTTTGGGATGATATGTATCGTTTCTCCAATCTTTAGGAAGTGGTTGTGATGGTTCCACATCATCCTTTTGACCTTCCACATCATCCTTTTGAATATTACTATTTGGTTCTTACTTGTCTTCTTGGATGGGTGAGTCCATCAAAGATACTTTCTCCATGTCTTCACCTAAAGAGTCAATCTCTACAACATTCTTAACAGATGCATTAGACTCTTCAAACTTAACATGCATAGATTCTTCAATAGTAAGTAAAGATTTATTAAACACTCTATATGCTTTGCTAGTGCTAGAGTAACCAATAAAATTGCTTCAAAAGCCTTAGCATCAAATTTTCCCAAATTATCTTTGGTGTTTAAAACAAAACATTTGTATCCAAAAACTTTAAAATACGAAACATTTGGTTTTCACAAATGATACATTTCAAAGAAAGTTTTGGAAGTATTTTTACAAAGGTAAATTTGGTTTGATATATAGCATGCGGTGTTTACGGTACTTGATTTTGTTGTGGAGTTATAAGACATGACATTTCATGCTTAATTCCATTATCAACACAATAAGTCATAAAGAGTTAGTTGACAAACTCACCACCTCTATCACTTCTTATGCAAAATCGAAAGACCTTTTTCTTTTTCAAACCCGTTTTTGAAAAATCTTAAAATGCGAAAAAGTTTGATCTTTATGTTCCAAAAAGAAAATCCATGTGAAACGAGAGAAATCATCAACTAAAACAAATACATATCTATTACCATTTAAACTTTTAGTTTTAGTTGGTGCAAATAGATCTATGTGAATCAATTCTAATGGCCTAGATGTCATGATATCCTTGATTGGTTTGAAAGATGACTTAGTTTGTTTCCCAAGTTGGCACGCATCACAAATGCGGTCCTTCTCAAACTTCAAATGAGGAATACCCTTCACCGATTCCTTAGAATTGATTCTAGAAAGATGATCAAAAGAAGCATGGCCTAATCTTCTATGCCATAACCATGAAATCTCATCAAAAGCATTTAAACATTTGTAGTGCAATCCAAATTAAGCATATCAATAATGTAGACGTTATTTTCACGAAATCCAGTGAGAATGCATTCATTGGTTTTACAATTATAAATTTCGCAAGAAGATTCATCAAAAATAACTTTGGAACCACGATCACATAGTTAACTAATACTAAATAAATTATGTTTAAGCCCATCAACAAGAACTACATTTTCAATCAAAGGAGATGTACCAATCTTGATGTTACCTATACCGATGATGGGGCCCTTGGAGTCATCTCCGAAGGTGACGGTGCCACCTTCAACATACCTTGATAGTGTTGCAAAATTGTTGATGTCCCATGTCATATGCCGTGAGCAACCACTATTAAGGTACCACCACTCTCTACGTTTTTGAGTCTTGGTGTGTACCTATATCAAATGATTTTGGTACCCACATTTTCTTAGGTCCTAAAACGTTAGTGTTTCGAACCCAAACATGATTATTCATACTATTTATATGATCATAACAAAATTTGACTAAATAACCATTTCGACCACAATAGGTACATTTATAAATTTTCCCATATTTAAAAATATAATGACCATGTGGTTTATGAACATGTGATTTGTGAACATGTGGTGTTTTAGCATGATTGACATGTGATGTGTTGGCATGATGAACATGTGGAGTTTTAGCATGTGATGGTTTATTATGTTGAACGTGTGAAGTGAGCATGTGTTTCTTTGAAAACATTTCTTTTAATTTAGTATTGTTAAAAGCACATTCTTTTAAAACATTTCCCAAATCACTTATTTTAGTTTTTAACATAGAAATCTCTTTTTCATCAATTTTAGGATATTTAGCTTTGCATGAAATTCTATATGTATCAAAATCTCTTTGTGTTGAAATAATAGTGGAAGATAATTCATCTTTTTCTCTTGTAATAATAGTAATATGATTGTTAAGCATATCATTTTCCTTTTTCAATTTCAAACATTCTTTCTTCTTAGAATCATAATTTTCTAAAAGTTCAATAAAAGCTTGTAATATCTCTTCTTTACTTATTTCAGTATCATCATAAGATGTTTCGGGAGTTACATCACGTATGTTTGCCATGAAACACATGTTAGCCGTGTCAACTTCATCTTCGGATTCATTTTACGAATCCTAAGTAGCTTTGAATTCCTTCTTTACAAACGACTTCTTTTGCTTCATGGAAGAAGATACCTTGTTCATGAAATCTGTACATTCGACCATGATGTGTTCAGGATTCTGACAGTTGTAGCATATGATTTTCTTCTCCTCCTTCCCTTTCCATCGCCTTCTATGGTTGAGCTTTTTCTTGTGATACATTCTTTTTACATTTTCACAAGAAGAGATAGCTCTTCATCGTTCTCTTCATCTTCTTCATCATCGGAGATGTTGGAGGTAGACTTGAAAGCAATAGACTTATTCTTTTGAGGCACGGTTTCCTCTCTAGCCTTTTTCTCCATCTCATGAGTCTTAAGATTACCAATAAGACTTATGAGCTCCATCTCATCCTTGTCGTTCAATTCCTCTAAGGTGATAGCTTTGATTTCCATGATGGAGGGAGAGCACGAATCACCTTACGCACCTTTTGGTCGTTATCGATTTCATCACCTAGTGAAGCAAGAGCATTTGTGATTTTAGTAAACTTAGTAATCATATCATCAATAGATTCATTTTCTTGCATTTTAAAACTTTTATATTGAGAACGCAAGAGATTAATTTTAACTCTCTTGACTTGTGATGTTCCCTCATGAGTGACTAATAAGTATTGCCAAATCTCATAGGTTGATTTGCAATGGATAACCCGTGTTAAGTCATCCTCATTTAAAGCTAAAAGCAAGGCATTTTGAGCCTTTGTGTTTGCCTCAAATTCCAAGGAGGTAAGATCGGACCAAGTGTCCTCCTCACCTTGGGGGTGCACTATAGGGCTTGTTCAAAGACTTAGCAACTCGGCTACCTAGAGATTGCAAAAATATGTTCATCCTAGCTTTCCATATGGGAAAGTTGAGTCCATCAAATTTGGGAGGGGACTTACTGTTATCGGCCATCTTTACTAGTGTATGAATGAAGATATGAAAATAATGATTAGTAAATTATAGGATCTCTCTAAGGATGTGAAGCCAAAAACTAGAGTCTTAGTTCTGATACCAATTGAAATTACACCTAGAGGGGGGTGAATAGGTGTAGTGCTAATAAATAAACAAATAATTCACAAATTAAAAATGAGATGATGCAACGATCACTCAAAGCAAGATTAGAAGCCGAATACCCCGTGACGGGCTCTGAACTTCCTCGTGATTCCTCTAAATGAGAGTTTGAGGTGCGCAATGCAATCTTGTTGTAAGAGTATAGATCGACAATATAAAAAAGAATGAATAGAAAGAGAAAGGCACAAGTAAACTAATTGCAAACAAAGAGATTTGTTTTGAGGTTCGAGCACCCAGCTCTACGTCCCCGCCTTCACCCAGAAGGATTTTCGATCCACTATAATTTTCACAAAGGATTATAATCACTCGGGAGTACCCAACTCCTCAATCACACTCCTCTAGTCCAGAGGTAGTGTAGACATAAGTACAATAATCACTTGGTGATCAAAAGACCACAAACTCTCTTTTACAACCTCTTATAGAGTGGAATATGATTTTTGGCGCAAGAAGTAAAGTGAGAGAAAATTTCAGTGGTAAAGACTAAGGAGACTTGAAAACCAACTGAAAATCTTTTGCAATTAAAAGAACTTTGAAAATGAAAAGCAATGAAACACTTCTTCTCTTGAAAACATTTGAAACTTGGGAATTTTTTCTTGTCAAAAATCAAAGACCAATGGACCTCTATTTATAGGGAATGGATAAATACCATTCATAATTGATACTAGGTCATTAGGGGTGAGTCTAGCCACTAAGAAACCAAAAATAGCCGTTGGAAACACTAGAAAACAAAACAGATCTAAAATATAGCTGTTGGGGCAATTTGGACAACTGTCAGTCGACCGGCCGGTCGACCGGCAAGCCATTTGGCAAAGAGCCGTTGGCTCCGGTCGACCGACCGCCGACTATTTTTAAAACATAATAATGAACTGTCGGTCGACCGGCCCGGTCGATCGGCAAAACCCGAGAGTAAGGGTCATGCAGTCGGTCGACCGGGCGGTCGATCGGTAGACGTGCACGCCCAAAAACAAAAAGCCCGGTCGACCGACGGTCGACCGTTCTGGCTTGAACCAGAGCCGGACCGTAAAGGCCTGAAATTGATAAAAAACAGATTTTTTAATTTTTAAAGTATTTTTGAAATATTTTTAAAAGGTTTGAGGGTTATGTAACATGTTATAAAAGATGAGATACATGTTTTAAACTGGATATAAAAATTTGAAAAATTATGAACATGTGTATTAATCAAAACATGCACAAAAACCAACTAACCAAAAAACTTGTATTTTGAAAAGTGTATTTTTGTGTGTGTGTATTTTCTTGAGCACAACTATCATATCCTTACTCTTTAACAAACTAATTCTTACAATGGTTCTAGGTGACCACAAGATCTTCAATAAGGGCTTATCCAAATGCATCGTTGAATAACTTGAATTCTTGATCTCGTATTGAGTGAACACCACCTTCCTTTAAGGAAGAAAACATCTTGAATCCTTAGAACCCTGAAACAATCTTAAACATTTAAACAAGATTAGTACAAATAACTATATATGTTTTGTAATCATCAAAACTCTAAAACCGGGTGAGTGTACCCTTGGGCCAACAGTTCAGAGGTGAACAAACTAAACATGACGACAATAAAATAGTCCCTACTGGATTAGGGGAATAAGACTTAGCTATCTGTTGATTCAGAGGTGATGAGACTGGACATGATCGATTGAGAAACCGCTAATTTTAGAGCGTTCGCCGTTCAGAGGTGATAAACTGGACATGACAATAAAGCTTAAAAAGGGTGAACCCGATTTTAGAGACCATCTATTTAGAGGTTATTGATTGGACATGATAGACTAAGGCACACTAAATTTTGAATCCGCTGCTGGAGGTAGTTGTATTAACTTGGCAGCCAACCCTCAAGAGACGGCAAGGGTGAATTGGATCTGGGCTCTCGTTGGTTCAGAAGTGATTGGCTAGATATGACCAACTAAGAGATGCCAGGTTCGCAATTCGATGTTCAAAGGTTTATTGTTACATGACAGCAAAAGGAAAGCCCACAAAGGACTAAAGTTTGGGATCCGATTGGATCAGAGGTGGCGAACTGGACATGACGTTCAGAGATGATCGAGTTTTACCTGCACACAAAATATGAATATTAGATCTGAGAATTAAAGGTGTGCGAGGTGCTCAATACTAATCCGCGGTAGCAGGCTATGCGGGTCGTGATCCTCAGGGAGGGACTGCGATGGAAGCGTTAAGCAAGTTTCTCTAAAGTTTTTATTTTTATTAGTTAAGTTAGAAAGGAAGTGGTATTTACAATGGGTCGGCAAATAAAGAATTGGGAGAAGTTGTGATTTAATCTACAAAAAAGAAAAGAAAAGAAAAAGAAAACTTACCTCTTTAGTCTGCTTACCGTTTGAACCGTTGCGATGATTTACCTTTTCTTGGAAGGGTACAAGCATGTCTTATAGGATCGTCCGCCTTCTTAATCTACTCTATGAAATGAAAAACAAGCTATGAAGACCTGTTCATCGCCATAGGCCATCAAGGTTCCTTCTTCGGTTAGGTATTCTCGAAGCAGTTGGATCTCATGGTGGACAAGACATTAGAGAAAGAAACAATGTCATAAAACAAAAATAGAAGAACAATAATAGACAAAGATAGAGACACAATAAAACAAGAATAGAATAAAAAGAACAAAAACAAGCTTCGATTTGATTATTAAACAATGGTGAAAAACTACAACTTACACCGGCTGTCACCATCAGTACAAGTGGATCCCTTCCTCCATGAATACATCATCTCCTCTCAGCTTTCACAAAAAGAAAATAAAATTTACAGAGGAAAGAAAATCTAACCTAAAACCTAAAAACCCTAGCTTTTGGCCCTTGACTTGCCTCTGGACTACTCTGTACGTTGCACTGCAGGGGGTATTTATAGGTGCAGAAGGTCGAAGAGTCCCGGATGAAGTAGCCCACGAAAGTTGGTCCATGATGTCATCAACTTTGCCGCAGAAACTGGGATTTTGCCGTGGAATTGCGGCATTTCTAGGGAATCTGGCCACGCGCTTTGGCACGTGGCTTCTTCTGGTCCGTCCATCTGGGCGCTTGCTTCTGAAAGTGTGATCCTTGCTCTTTATTCTGGATTTTCGAGATAACTTAGAAATCAAGTTACCTTGATCTCAAATATCCCAAATCTTTTATCCACGAATTTCCTTCTTATCTTTGGCTTTTATGCTCATCCTGCAAGAGTTTAGGGTTGGGTAGAATTCTATCCTTCCCTCATCTTAATAATTGCAACTTTAGCCCTTGCATAATTGCACTTTGACAATCTGCTATTTGCACTTTGACTCTTGGGCTTCAAATATGGGCTTTTGGGCTTCATTAAGCTTTATTTATTATTAAAATAATAATTCGAGGCCTGCACACAATAAATTATAAATTATTAATAATTGTGCAGAATTAAATGAATAAATATGAAAATGTGATGGTAAATGTTATGATAAAAATGCACTTTTGACTACCAATCAAGAGACTACCAAATTCAGAGCCCTATCGTTCAGAGATGATAAATTGGACATGACGGTACAAAGAGGGAACCTGGCTATCTGTCGGTTCAGAGGTGATAAGCTGGATGTGATCGATTGAGACGCCGCCATGTTTAGAATCTGCCATTCAGAGTTGACGAACTGGACGTAACGACAAGAATGAAATGTGCCTATTGGGCTGAAGATCGGGACTCGTCAGTTCAAAGGTGATTGACTGGACATGACCGACTTAGAGACCGAATACAATAGCAAAAATTCTTTATCCTAAGGGAGAATAAAGAATTCGGTTGTAGACTTGACTGTTCAGAGATCTCTTATAGATATAAGAGCTTGAGTCTGAGTCCGCTATTAAGAGGTTTACTGTTAACATGACAGGGATTACCTTGAGATTTACGTGACTTTAAATGGGCATGTTATTCTATGGAAGAGAATGACAAGTGAAGCTTTGATCCGTCGGGAAAAATTAGAATCTTCCACTGAGGATGTTGATTTTATCCGCTGGGGAATATATTAGAGTCTCACTTTCAGAGATTTAATGTTAATATGATAAGTTTGACTTGTGATTCACTTTGTTGGGAAAATGAATATTGTTTTGTGTGGTCTTACCATTCCATGTACAGGAATTGGTAAGAGATTTTGGGGGGAATCAAATGGGATCAGGTCCCTTAGAATTTTTAGCAAATCTTCAGCTGTCAACAGATTTGGTATGCCATTACCAACCACCATTTGAGTAAGCACTTGAAATACAAATATGTTTGATCAATGATTAACCCATATTATAAACAATTTGAACTATTTTTGTGATATAGAAATTAAGCTTGAAGTCAAAAACAGTATTTTCAAAACTCGTTTTATTTTTGTCTTCAAGAGTTTTGAGAAGACTTCAAAATAAAAAACTATTTCTAAAAAACTTATATAAATACAAAAATAAGATACTAAAACACATTTGATGCATAGTGTGTATGAATGAAATCCAATTCACATATAAAAAGATATATCTATATTTTTGACATAAAATCCAAAACTAAGCTTTGTTAAAAACAAAACTTGAATACATGAACTAAAATCATCAAAATAAGTTTTTAGACAATATGAATCATAGATATATATGGATGAAATCCAACATACATAAAATCATATAAACTTCTTTTGATTCTATCTATTGATGAAAACTAAAGATATGCTCTTAAAATTCCAAAATGGTTAATCAAAACTAAAACCTATTTATCTTGTGTGTGTATACTTGAGCATATCAACACTATGTTGGCCTAGAGGCCTTCCACTCTAGTTTTGATGATGATTAACTTATGTAGTTATGTTTATTAATAATCTTGTGATGTTTAGTTTCAGATCATTAACCAAGATGTTAGTGGTGATTAGCTTCAACAAAGGAGTTTTGAAGCCTTTCACATGGTGATTCAAGAGCCCGAGCAAAAGGATCATTCATAGCACTCGTTGGAGTCTAGCTCGGTGGATCATGGAGTTTTGGATCGAGTCAACTTGAAGACGGAGTTCGTCAAGAAGATCTCGGCACCATAGTTTAGTTTGTGTTTTTAGATCTATATGTAAAGATTAGATAGTGTGATATGCTCAAGTTCACAATACATACACGTTTCATGTTTTGGATATTAGTTTTTTGGTTTTTTGGTTTAACTGATATTGGTTTTCATGAATAGATAGTATCAATTCAAGTTTACTTTGTTTAAGTGTATATTAGATATATTCTATATACATGTATGCTTAATTTCCTAGACAAATTTATGTTGAGATGCCTTTTCATGAGGTTTGGTGTTTTGTGTTTTTTTTAACAAAACATATTTTTGGAAATAAAAGACAAAAACAATGATATGTATATGTTTCATGTTTTTGTATTTGGATATGTTTTGGACAAAGTTTATTTGAAAAATCCAAGTTTGGAAAAATACAGGTTTTGGTTGTCGAAAATATTTGTAAGACACAAAAATGGTTCAAAATGTTTGATATTTATGTTGAAATTTTTATCACATGTTTGTATGTCATATATAAAGTTAGAAACTATTTTTGTGGATTTTTAGAAGATTTATGGGATTTTTTAGAATACTTTTTAACTCAGTTTTCTGACCCAGAACCCAGCCTGCCAGGCTCTGGCGGTCGACCGGGTCGGTCGACCGGACCCAGAGTCGGTCGACCGGGACGGTCGACCGACGTGCACGCACAAGCTTGTGCACGTTGGCCTGGTTCAAGGCACGGTCGACCGAGCGGTCGACCGGCTTCTTCCAACGGTCAAAAATATGACCGTTGGCGGTCGACCGGCGGTCGACCGCCAGCCGCCAGGGCTGACAAACAGCCCCAACGGCTAGTTTTTGGTGGAGGCCTATTTAAGCCTCATTCCTTTGGGATTTAAAAAAAGGTTTTTAAGCAAGAAAAATTAGAGCTTCTCCAGAGTTTTTTTTCAAGTTTTCAAAAGTATTTTTGGGCTTTAAACTTCAAATTTGGTTTTGTGTTTTAGGGTTTGAAAAAATCAAAGAAAATAGAAATTTGGGAGATTTGTATTGTTCTTCAATTCTATCATCTTCAAAGTGTTTTCCCAAGTGTTTTTCTTTGAGTTTTTATTTTCCAAACTATTGGTTTTCCACACTTGAGCTATATCTCCTATCCTATCCATTTAGGATCATTTGTTTGTGGGAAAAGGATTTGGGTTGTTGGTTGCTCCCTCTTTCGTAGAGGTTGAGGTTGTGGTTTACTCCCTCTTGGTGAGGTGGAGTTGGTTGTTATTTGTATCCCTCTTCGGTAGAGGTGGATTGTGCTTGTATCCCTCTCGGTGAGGTGGATTTGGTTGTATTGGTGGAGTTCGGTACTCCGGTCTTCTGTAGACTATTTGTATTGCCTCGGTGGAGGTTGTATTGGTTGAGAGAGGAGTTCGGTACTCCTAGCGGATTGGAAATCCTTCTCGGTGAAGGCGGGGACGTAGAGCTCGGTGCTCGAACCTCGAAACACATCTTGTTGTTTGCGTTTGATCGATTGTCTCTCAACCCTCTCTCTTTTTTATTTGTGTATTGCATCATTCATATTGTCATATCTTATATGCTTGTGTTGTGCCTTGCATCTATTCATATTGCTCATTCATATTATATGCTTGGCTTGTGTGTGTGTGCCTTACTTGTGCTTAACCACGAGAGCTTCATATAGCGTCTCAACTCTTATTCAGAGGAATCAAGAGGAGTTAGTCCAGAGCCCTTCACGGGGAATTCGGCTACACTCGTTGGTTGCACTAAGTATTTTTGCAAATTAGTTTTGTAATTCTGCATTTAGTTCCTTGGTTAGCCTTATCACGTATTCACCCCCCCTCTAGGTGATTTCAATTGGTATCAGAGCCTACGCTCCTGATATTTAGTTTAACCACCTAGGAGTGAGATCTTGGTTTGCTAATCTATCATTTACATTTGCACGTATATTTGTTTGCACACACTCATGGATTGCTTCTCACCTCCCATGTTTGATGTTTCCAACATTGACACATGGAAATTTAGGATGTCCATGTATTTGAAAACCCTAGACTTGCATGTTTCCTTGCCGCTACCAAGAAATGCTATCTTGGTAACCTCAATCATATAGGGGCTAATACACTTGCCCTTGAGGCTATTAGAAGCACGCTTAACAAAGATTATCTTATGCTTGTTTCTAACTATGATTCCGCCTTTGCAGTGTGGAACAAGTTGACTTCCTCCGAGCTTCAAATGCCCAACATAATGGAGGATGAATCTAGTGGAGAATCCGAGTCACAATGCTTCATGGTCCAAGGGAATGACTCCCTTGAGGTATACTCGGGAACCCAATTAGATTGTGATGATGCTAGTTCTTCAAGTGATGATCATGTTGATGCCAATGCCTTGAATGAAGAACTATCCATTGTATGTGAAAAATTATTAGAAAAACATAATCTTTTGAAAGAGAAGAGTTTTGAATTAAAAGATGAAAACAAGGTTTTATGTTCAAAGCTTGATTTGGTTTTGCAAGAGAAGGAAGAGATATCAAGTGAACGTGACTCACTTAAATCTCAACTAGACGTTGCCCTAAAGGAAAATGAGTTTTTGAAAAATAGAAATGATTGTAATGATATTTTGAAGAAAAATAAAGTTATATCTTTAAAACTTGATTTTGTTTAAAAGAAAATGATTCTTTAAAAATGAAAATTTCTTCTATTTTCAAGGATTTAGAAGTTGTTTAAAGAAAAATGAATCTTTGAAAAATAATATTGATTCACATGTTTGCCATGCTAGTGTACCTTCACCACCTAGCTCACCTATTGCATGCCACACTTCTTCTTTAATTGAAAATGATATATCTTTGCTAAAGAAGAATATGGATTGTTTGGGCTCCACTTTGAGCCAATGTGTTTTGAGTCATACACGTTTGGAATCTTTGTTTCGAAAGAAATAAGTTCCATCTATGCATGTACACCCTCCACGGCATACACATGCTCTCACGGTCACAACCATCAAACCATGTATGCTCATGTGTACACTTGTACACATTGTGGACGTAAGGGCCACCTTGCTAAATTTTGTTATGATAGAATACATGTTTCTAATTTAGTAAATAAGTTTGTTTGGGTTAGGAAAGGTACTAACCCCCATGGACCCAAAAGAGTATGGGTACCAAAGACCACCCCTATTGTATTTGATGTAGATGTGGGCTCTCGCATGACGTGAGAGCTATGGTGCCTTGAGGTGGATGCGTTCCGAGCTTAAAGATTACTATTTGGATGCATCACTTTCAAGGGATGTTTGGTGGGAGAACCATCTTAGTTTAGAGAACTAGAGAGGTGCCTTCATCGGTTTTGGTATCTTAAACAAGCTTATGCATCGTTTTATTTGGTATTTTATAAAGGGGGAGAAAATTCGTATTTTTATCTTTCAATTGGTATTTTGTTTACCGTTGATTTCTACTCCCACACTTTATGTTGAAAATTGATTTTATTTTGGTATCATATGTTCTAAATGACAAATATTCACAATTTGTATCAAGATTTTGTTTACTTTCAATTGGTATCTATTGATCTATTTCTTTCAATTGGTATCAAGATTTTATTTATTTTCTCACAATTGGTATTAATGCCTTATTTACTTTCAATTGGTATCTAAAAATTTGATTTGTTTTATTGAGAAAATTCAAAATTTTGTTTACATAAGAAATATCAAAAATGTTTTGATTTATATTCTTATTATTGAAAGGGGTGATATCAAACAAATTAGGGCTGTGACCCCTTTATTGATTCTTTGTTTCGGACAAAAAGGGGGAGAACATTGTTTTGTTTTTTACTTTAACTCCTTTGTTGATGATTGACAAAAAGGGGAGAAGTATTTGGGATATATGCATGTTTTCAGGATTTATGTTTATGCATATATGTTTTGTTTTGCAAATAGGAGAAAAAGGATTTATGAGTTTTATGTTTGATTGGCATGTTTATCTCCTTATATTTGCATACATATTTATTTACGCATGTGCTTCATTGCCATATCTTATTGCTTATTTGAGATGCATGAGTTAAGGGGGAGCTTCTTTGAAGCTTAACTTTGCTTAACTTTAATCCATGCATATATAACTCCATGAGTTTTGTCATCATCAAAAAGGGGGAGATTGTTGGCCCAGAGGCCTTCCACTCTAGTTTTGATGATGATTAACTCATGTAGTTATGTTTACTAATAATCTTGTGATGTTTAGTTTCAGATCATAACCAAGATGTTATTGGTGATTAGCTTCAACAAAGGAGTTTTGAAGTCTTTCACATGGTGATTCAAGATCCCGAGCAACAAGATCATTCATAGCACTCGTTGGAGTCTAGCTCGGTGGATCACGGAGTTTTGTATCGAGTCAACTTGAAGACGGAGTTCGTCAAGAAGATCTCGGTACCATAGTTTAGTTTGTGATTTTAGATCTATATGTAAAGATTAGATAGTGTGATATGCTCAAGTTCACAATACACACTCGTTTCATGTTTTGGATATTGGTTTTTCGGTTTTTTGGTTTAACCGATATTGGTTTTCATGAATAGATAGTATCAATACAAGTTTACTTTGTTTAAGTGTATATTAGATATATTCTATATACATGTAAGCTTAATTTCCTAGACAAACTTATGTTGAGATGCCTATTCATGAGGTTTGGTGTTTTGTATTTTTTTAACAAAACATATTTTTGGAAATAAAAGACAAAAATAATGATATGTATATGTTTCATTTATATTGGACCTATGTCCATATGCAACATACTTTAAAATGATTAAGTATCATGTTTTTGTATTTGGATATATTTTGGACAAAGTTTATTTGAAAAATCCAAGTTTGGAAAATACAGGTTTTGGTTTTCGGAAATATTTGTAAGACACAAAAATGGTTCGAAATGTTTGATATTTATGTTGAAATTTTTATCACATGTTTGTATGTCATATATAAAGTTAAAAAATATTTTCATGGATTTTTAGAAGATTAATGGGATTTTTTAGAATAATTTTTAACTCAGTTTTTTGACTCAGAACCCAGCCTGCCAGGCTCTGGCGGTCGACCGGGCCGGTCGATCGGACCCAGGACGGTCGACTGACGTGCACAAGCTTGTGCACGTTGGCCTTGTTCAAGGCACGGTCGACCGAGCGGTCGACCGGCCAGAGAGCTTTGCTATCTGGTTTTGGGCGGTCGACCGGGCGGTCGACCAGCTTCTTCCAACGGTCAAAAATATGACCGTTGGCGGTCGACCGGCCGGTGGACTGCCAGCCGCCAGGGCTGACAAACAGCCCCAACGGCTAGTTTTTGGTGGAGGCCTATTTAAGCCTCATTCCTTTGGGATTTAAAAAAAGGTTTTTAAGCAAGAAAAATTAGAGCTTCTCCAGAGTTTATTTTCAAGTTTTCAAAAGTGTTTTTGGGCTTTAAACTTCAAATTTGGTTTTGTATTTTAGGGTTTGGAAAAATCAAAGAAAATAGAAATTTGGGAGATTTGTATTGTTTTTTAATTCTATCATCTTCAAAGTGTTTTCCCAAGTGTTTTTCTTTGAGTTTTTATTTTCCAAACTATTGGTTTTCCTCACTTGAGCTATATCTCCTATCCTATCCATTTAGGATCATTTGTTTGTGGGAAAAGGATTTGGGTTGTTGGTTGCTCCCTCTTTGGTAGAGGTTGAGGTTGTGGTTTACTCCCTTTTGGTGAGGTGGAGTTGGTTGTTATTTGTATCCCTCTTCGGTAGAGGTGGATTGTGCTTGTATCCCTCTCGGTGAGGTGGATTTGGTTGTATTGGTGGAGTTCGGTACTCGGTCTTCGGTAGACTATTTGTATTGCCTCGGTGGAGGTTGTATTGGTTGAGAGAGGAGTTCGGTACTCCTAGCGGATTGGAAATCCTTCTCGGTGAAGGCGGGGACGTAGAGCTCGGTGCTCGAACCTCGAAACACATCTTGTTGTTTGTGTTTGATCGATTGTCTCTCAACCCTCTCTCTTTTTTATTTGTGTATTGCATCATTCATATTGTCATATCTTATATGCTTGTGTTGTGCCTTGCATCTATTCATATTGCTCATTCATATTATATGCTTGGCTTGTGCGTGTGTGTGCCTTACTTGTGCTTAACCACGAGAGCTTCATATAGCGTCTCAACTCTTATTCAGAGGAATCAAGAGGAGTTAGTCCAGAGCCCTTCACGGGGAATTCGGCTACACTCGTTGGTTGCACTAAGTATTTTTGCAAATTAGTTTTGTAATTCCGCATTTAGTTCCTTGGTTAGCCTTATCACCTATTCACCCCCCCTCTAGGTGATTTCAATTGGTATCAGAGCCTACGCTCCTGATATTTGGTTTAACCACCTAGGAGTGAGATCTTGGTTTGCTAATCTATCATTTACATTTGCACGTATATTTGTTTGCACACACTCATGGATTGCTTCTCACCTCCCATGTTTGATGTTTCCAACATTGACACATGGAATTTAGGATGTCCATGTATTTGAAAACCCTAGACTTGCATGTTTTCCTTGCCGCTACCAAGAAATGCTATCTTGATAACCTCAATCATATAGGGGCTAATACACTTGCCCTTGAGGCTATTAGAAGCACGCTTAACAAAGATTATCTTATGCTTGTTTCTAACTATGATTCCGCCTTTGCAGTGTGGAACAAGTTGACTTCCTCCGAGCTTCAAATGCCCAACATAATGGAGGATGAATCTAGTGGAGAATCCGAGTCACAATGCTTCATGGTCCAAGGGAATGACTCCCTTGAGGTATACTCGGGAACCCAATTAGATTGTGATGATGCTAGTTCTTCATGTGATGATCATGTTGATGCCAGTGCCTTGAATGAAGAACTATCCATTGTATGTGAAAAATTATTAGAAAAATATAATCTTTTGAAAGAGAAGAGTTTTGAATTAAAAGATGAAAACAAGGTTTTATGTTCAAAGCTTGATTTGGTTTTGCAAGAGAAGGAAGAAATATCAAGTGAACGTGACTCACTTAAATCTCAACTAGACGTTGCCCTAAAGGAAAATGAGTTTTTGAAAAATAGAAATGATTGTAATGATATTTTGAAGAAAAATAAAGTTATATCTTTAAAACTTGATTTTGTTTTAAAAGAAAATGATTCTTTAAAAAATGAAAATTGCTTCTATTTCCAAGGATTTAGAAGTTTGTTTAAAGAAAAATGAATCTTTGAAAAATAATATTGATTCACATGTTTGCCATGTTAGTGTAGCTTCACCACCTAGCTCACTTATTGCATGCCACACTTCTTCTTTAATTGAAAATGATATATCTTTGCTAAAGAAGAATATGGATTGTTTGGGCTCCACTTTGAGCCAATGTGTTTTGAGTCATATACGTTTGGAATCTTTGTAAGAAGAATATGGATTGTTTGGGCTCCACTTTGAGCCAATGTGTTTTGAGTCATATACGTTTGGAATCTTTGTTTCGAAAGAAACAAGTTCCATCTATGCATGTACACCCTCCACGACATACACATTCTACTCACGGTCACAACCATCACACCATGTATGCTCATGTGTACACTTGTACACATTGTGGACGTAAGGGCCACCTTGCTAAATTTTGTTATGATAGAATACATGTTTCTAATTTAGTAAATAAGTTTGTTTGGGTTAGGAAAGGTACTAACCCCCATGGACCCAAAAGAGTATGGGTACCAAAGACCACCCCTATTGTATTTGATGTAGGTGTGGGATCTCGCATGACGTGAGAGCTATGGTGCCTTGAGGTGGATGCGTTCCGAGCTTAAAGATTACTATTTGGATGCATCACTTTCAAGGGATGTTTGGTGGGAGGACCACCTTGGTTTAGAGAATTAGAGAGGTGCCTTCATCGGTTTTGGTATCTTAAACAAGCTTATGCATCGTTTTATTGGTATTTTATAAAGGGGGAGAAAATTCGTATTTTTATCTTTCAATTGGTATTTTGTTTACCGTTGATTTCTACTCCCACACTTTATGTTGAAAATTGATTTTATTTTGGTATCATATGTTCTAAATGACAAATATTCACAATTGGTATCAAGATTTTGTTTACTTTCAATTGGTATCTATTGATCTATTTCTTTCAATTGGTATCAAGATTTTATTTATTTTCTCACAATTGGTATCAATGCCTTATTTAATTTCAATTGGTATCTAAAAATTTGATTTGTTTTATTGAGAAAATTCAAAATTTTGTTTACATAATAAATATCAAAAATGTTTTGATTTATATTCTTATTATAGAAAGGGGTGATATCAAACAAATTAGGGCTGTGACCCCTTTATTGATTCTTTGTTTCGGACAAAAAGGGGGAGAACATTGTTTTGTTTTTTACTTTAACCCCTTTGTTGATGATTGACAAAAAGGGGGAGAAGTATTTGGGATATATACATGTTTTCAGGATTTATGTTTATGCATATATGTTTTGTTTTCCAAATAGGAGAAAAAGGATTTATGAGTTTTATGTTTGATTGACATGTTTATCTCCTTATATTTGCATACACGTTTATTTATGCATGTGCTTCATTGCCATATCTTATTGCTTATTTGAGATGCATGAGTTAAAGGGGAGCTTCTTTGAAGCTTAACTTTGCTTAACTTTAATCCATGCATATATAACTCCATGAGTTTTGTCATCATCAAAAAGGGGAGATTGTTGGCCCAGAGGCCTTCCACTCTAGTTTTGATGATGATTAACTCATGTAGTTATGTTTACTAATAATCTTGTGATGTTTAGTTTCAGATCATTAACCAAGATGTTAGTTGGTGATTAGCTTCAACAAAGGAGTTTTGAAGCCTTTCACATGGTGATTCAAGAGCTCGAGCAACAAGATCATTCATAGCACTCGTTGGAGTCTAGCTCGGTGGATCACGGAGTTTTGGATCGAGTCAACTTGAAGACGGAGTTCGTCAAGAAGATCTCGGTACCATAGTTTAGTTTGTGTTTTTAGATCTATATGTAAAGATTAGATAGTGTGATATGCTCAAGTTCACAATACGCACACGTTTCATGTTTTGGATATTGGTTTTCGGTTTTTTGGTTTAACCGATTTTGGTTTTCATGAATAAATAGTATCAATACAAGTTTACTTTGTTTAAGTGTATATTAGATATATTCTATATACATGTAAGCTTAATTTCCTAGACAAACTTATGTTGAGATGCCTATTCATGAGGTTTGGTGTTTTGTGTTTTTTTTAACAAAACATATTTTTGGAAATAAAAGACAAAAACAATGATATGTATATATTTCATGTATATTGGACCTATGTCCATATGCAACATGCTTTAAAATGATTAAGTATCATGTTTTTGTATTTGGATATGTTTTGGACAAAGTTTATTTGAAAAATCCAAGTTTGAAAAAAATACAAGTTTTGGTTGTCGGAAATATTTGTAAGACACAAAAATGGTTCGAAATGTTTGATATTTATATTAAAATTTTTATCACATGTTTGTATGTCATATATAAAGTTAGAAACTATTTTTGTGGATTTTTAGAAGATTTATGGAAATTTTTAGAATAATTTTTAACTCAGTTTTCTGACCCAGAACCCAGCCTGCCAGGCTCTGGCGGTCGACCGGGCCGGTCGAACGGACCTAGAGTCGGTGGACTGGGACGGTCGACCGACGTGCACAAGCTTGTGCACGTTGGCCTGGTTCAAGGCACGGTCGATCGAGCGGTCGACTGGCCAGAGAGCTTTGCTCTCTGATTTTGGGCGGTGGACCAGGCGATCGACCGGCTTCTTCCAACGGTCAAACATATGACCGTTGGCGGTCGACCGGCCGGTCGACCGCCAGCTGCCAGGGCTGACAAACAGCCCCAACGGCTAGTTTTTGGTGGAGGCCTATTTAAGCCTCATTCCTTTGGGATTTTAAAAAAAGGTTTTTAAGCAAGAAAAATTAGAGCTTCTCCAGAGTTTTTTTTCAAGTTTTCAAAAGTGTTTTTGGGCTTTAAACTTCAAATTTGGTTTTGTGTTTTAGGGTTTGAAAAATCAAAGAAAATAGAAATTTGGGAGATTTGTATTGTTCTTCAATTCTATCATCTTCAAAGTGTTTTCCCAAGTGTTTTTCTTTGAGTTTTTATTTTCCAAACTATTGGTTTTCCACACTTGAGCTATATCTCCTATCCTATTCATTAGGATCATTTGTTTGTGGGAAAAGGATTTGGGTTGTTAGTTGCTCCCTCTTTGGTAGAGGTTGAGGTTGTGGTTTACTCCCTCTTGGTGAGGTGGAGTTGGTTGTTATTTGTATCCCTCTTCGGTAGAGGTGGATTGTGCTTGTATCCCTCTCGGTGAGGTGGATTTGGTTGTATTGGTGGAGTTCGGTACTCGGTCTTCAGTAGACTATTTGTATTGCCTCGGTGGAGGTTGTATTGGTTGAGAGAGGAGTTCGGTACTCCTAGCGGATTGGAAATCCTTCTCGGTGAAGGCGGGGACGTAGAGCTCGGTGCTCGAACCTCGAAACACATCTTGTTGTTTGCGTTTGATCGATTGTCTCTCAACCCTCTCTCTTTTTATTTGTGTATTGCATCATTCATATTGTCATATCTTATATGCTTGTGTTGTGCCTTGCATCTATTCATATTGCTCATTCATATTATATGCTTGGCTTGTGTGTGTGTGCCTCACTTGTGCTTAACCACGAGAGCTTCATATAGCGCCTCAACTCTTATTCAGAGGAATCAAGAGGAGTGAGTCCAGAGCCCTTCACGGGGAATTCGGCTACACTCGTTGGTTGCACTAAGTGTTTTTGCAAATTAGTTTTGTAATTCAGCATTTAGTTCCTTGATTAGCCTTATCGCCTATTCACCCCCCCTCTAGGTGATTTCACACTAGTCTATCTTTACACAAGATCTAAATATAAAACTAAACTAAACAAATCGAAGTCTTCTTGTTGATCTTCATTTTCAAAACGACTCGATCCAAACTCGATTCAAGTAAGCTTGATGCGATCGTTACGATATGAGCTCTTGAATCAACACTTGCTTGCTTTAACACTTTGACTGTGAATCTCTTGTCGAAGTCAAATCTCTGCTAAGATCTTGATCAATATCTGAAACTTATTAAACATAAGATTATTAGCAAACTAACCTTCATAAGTTAGTCATCATTAAAACTGAGGCGAAGGGCATCTAGGCCAACAATCTCCCCCTTTTTGATGATGACAAAAACTTATGAGGCTATATATATGCAAAAATTAAGAATAAGTTTCATAGAAGCTCCCCCTTAACTTATACATACTTATAAGATATAAAGATATGCAATGTAAGCTCAAAATACCAATGAAAACATATATACACATATGCATAAATACTTAATAAAACATGCATATATAATCACAAATCTTTCTCTTCCTTTTGTCACTCATCAATAAAATATAGATTAAGAATAAGCTTCATAGAAGCTCCTCTTAACTTATGCATACTCATAAGGACAAAGATATGCAATGTATGCTCAAGATACCAATGAAAACATATATACACATATGCATAAACACTTAATAAAACATGCACATATAATCACATATCTTTCTTCCCTTTTTTGTCACTCATCAATAAATGGGTGAAGAGAAATACACAATACCAACAAAATATATTTTAAAACAAGGTTTGATACCAATAAACACAATTAATTGAAAGCGAATCAACTTTTTTACCAATCGATACCAATAGAAAGATATGATATCAATTGAAAGTAAAAACTAAATTTTTAGGTAAACACTAGAACCATTTTACAATACAGATACCAAATTGAGAATAATACCAATTAAGATTATTGATACCAATATTGAAAATGTTAGTATATAGCAAAACACAATATTTTTAATCATAAAAGTGGGAGTAAGATAGCAATTGAAAATAAAACCAATTGAAAGATAAAATAGAAAATTTCTCCCCCTTTACAAAATACCAATAAAATAATGCATAAACTTGTAAAGATATCTATTATCATTAAGAACATAAAGCTTTGTATAAAATCAATTTGTGTTATATATATATGAACATTGTAAAATAAGCACAAAAATCATCTATATGTATGTATAATCAGAGTAATATAATATCAATTTACATGCATACATATAGAAGACATAAGTATACAAAATGAATTTTCATTAAAATCATGTATAACTTATACCTACCATCCTATTCATTCACATGTTTAAAAAGATGGTCAATATGAGCATACAACACATGGTCGCCCATCCAATCGCCCTCCGGTTGGTAGGGGTTTCAAAAATTTGTTTTGAAAACTCTACCAATTGAAGAGTAAAAACTAGTTTAAAGATAATTTTGTAAACTAGTACTAAATCCTTCAAGTAAGGAATAAAACAAATATATATGTATCTCATAATATATAAAAATTACACAAGAATCAATACTCAAAAATTCATTAAGCACATATAAGCTCATGGATTAAAACCATGAGCAAACAAAATATATCGAGTGTACAAGAGTCATGCAAGAAACATATATATGAAAATGAACAATGAAGTTCAATCAAAATTCCTTTTTCATAAGCATGAAAATCATCAAAACAAAAATTTTCATCAAAACTAAACAAGCTTCGGGGTATATGTATGTTTTGTCGAAACTAAAGTATATATATATCCCAAATATAAACGAGTCCACAAAAGAATATTGCATGAAGGCAAGATACTCTAGGATAGACATGTATAGCTATAGTTTTGAACAAAATTAATAAATACATGAAGCAAAAACATAAAATATGTACAAAAATAGGAAAAAACAAGTGTAAATATAAGGTTATACATGTACATCACAAACATAATAATCAAGTGTGGCTCACTAATTATACAGGTATAAACACAAGTTTTAATGAAATTTACATCTAAACAAGTAATTAAAACATGAAGCACAAAAACATAAACAATATGATCATTAGGCTAAGTGCACATGCTATTAGAACTAGGATATACATATTAGTTAACAATAGTGAGAACACAAAACTATGAATCCATATGAACATGGGTGTATCTCAAAGACTATCTATGTATATCACATGTCTGATTAACATTACATTTAAAATAATGAGCATTAAAACATGACATGCTAAAAGTCAACGATACAGACATATGTAAACTAAAACAAGGAATTAGAGATAGTTACCAAAATCAATAGAAATAGTTTCTAGGTCTCAAAACCATGGTGGTTTTCCCACCTAAACATCCCTTGAAAGTGATGCATCCATAGGTATGATCTTTGAGCTCGAAACACATCCACCATCAAGGCATCACTACTCTCACGTCTTGTGAGAGCCCACACCTACAACAAATAAAATAGGGATGAATTTTGGTACTCATATCTTTTGAGTCTATAGGGGTTAGCATCTTTTCCAACTCAAACAAATTTATTTGCAAAATTTTAATTATGTATTCTATTATAACAAAATTTTACAAGGTCGCCCGTACGTCCACAATGTGTACAAGTGTACACATTAGCATATATATAATCATGTGTGTATGCATGATGAGCATGTGTATGTCATGAATGGTGTGCATGCATAGGTGAAGCATGTTTCTTGTGAAATATGAATTCCAATCTCTTGTGATCCATAGCACATTGACTCAAAGTGGAGCCCAAACAATTTACACTTTTCTTCAAAACACAAATATCATTTTCAATAATTAAAGAAGAAGTGAAGCAAACATTCTTATCAATAGGAGGTATAACAATAGAATCATGACAAGAATGAGAAGAAAAATTATTTTTCGAAGTAGTATTTTCCTTTGAAACAAAATCCAATTCTTTTGAAATTAAAACAATTTTATTTTTCAAAGAATCATTTTCTTTTAAAACAAAATTAAGTTTTGAAGATAAAGCCTCATTTTTTTTTTCAAAACAAGATTAAACTCATTTTCATCTTCAAAATTTTATTTTTATTCAAAGCAAGGTCAAGTTGAACTTTCAATGAGTCCCTCTCATTTGAAATCTTAACCCTTTCTTGCAAAACCAAATCAAGTTTAGAAAACAAATTTTCATTTTCTCTTTTAAATCAAAACTCTTACTTTTCAAAGCCTGATACTTTGAAAGCAAGTTTTCACAAAAGATGAATGGTTCTTCATTTAAAACATGTGCATCCATAGCATTGTTATTACATGAAGAACTAGCACAATCATCAAGATGGGTATCCGAATTTACCTTAAGGGAGTCATTCCCTTGGATCACGTAACACGTTTGCTTGGATTCATCTCTTCTTGGTTCTCTCTCCAAAATGTGTTGCCTTTGTTCCTTGGGAGAGATCAATGTATTTCATACTGCAAAAGTAGAATCACAACGAGAAATCAAAGAAAGATGGTTTTTTCTAAGTGTGTGCCTAAGTGCCTCCATGGCTTGTGTATTAGCCTCTAGGTACTTGTTATTACCAAGATGAGATTTCTTGGCAGTGACAAGAAAGACATGCAATCCTAGGTCTTTGAAGTATGCACTCATCTTAAAATTTCACATATCGATGTTAGAAACATCATACATAGGAGGGGCAAAGAAATACATGAGTATATAAACTATATATGTACAAAAGCAAATCTAGATTAGCAATTCAAGGATCACACTCCTGGGTGGTTAAATCGAATATTAAGAGCATTGGCTCTGATGCCAATTGTAGGTACACCTAGAGGGGAGTGAATAGGTGTACAAGCTAATTTAAGACAAATGATGTGAAATTTAAAACTTAATTGCTAATCTACTATGTGCAACCAAGAGTGAGCCCGAATTTCCGGTGAAGGGCTCTGGAATTACTCCTCTAGATTTCTCTAGACTAAGAGTTGAGGTGCTTTAAAAGCTCTCTTGGTTGAACACAAGTGTCGGCACACAAACAATTTCTAGCATATGAATAAGAACAATGTAAGACAATGCTAGATATAAAGAGAGATAGAGTTGAGAGAGAAAGATCCAAATACAAACACAAACACAAACACAAGGATATTTTTTGAGGTTCGAGCCACTGCTCTATGTCCCCGTTTTCACAGAGAGCGATTTCCACTATGTCCACATAGGATCTTCCACTAAAGGACCTCCACTGAGGAATTACAACTCAGCACCGGGTGTACTCAACTCCTCTCTCTACACAATCACCTCTACACAAGAAGGAAGGCAAAATCCTATCACAAAGCAAAGAAGAAATAAAACTTGTTGATCTAATGATCACAAACTCTCTCTTGGTGATCTCAAATGATCAGAAATAATTTTTCTCATAATACAAAGATCCTAAAGATAGATTTAAGATGATACCTCAAGTATGTGAGAAAACAAAGTATTTGAAAATAAAACAACAAAGAAAATACTTGAGAAAAAACTTCTTGATGGATCTATAAAATGAAGAACAAAATAGAATTCCTAAAGACTTGATTTTCTTTGATTTTCAAAAACTTTGAAAACAAACAAAGATAGAAAATTTTGGCACAAAAACTCTTTTGACAACTTTGTTAAAAATACTTGAGAAGGTGAAAAAATTGCTCTAAAAAATTTTGAAAGAAACAAGCCAAGGGAACCCATATTTATAGGATTCTCAAAATATAGCCGTTGAGGGTCCAAACGGGTCCAGAATGACCTGTCAGTCGACCGCCCGGTCGACCAGCCAATGGTTAAATTTCTGACTGTTTGGATTTTCGATCGACCGCTCGGTCGACCGTCCCTAAGTAATTTTGCCTATCAGTCGACGAAGGCCAGAACTAGAGAGTTAACTCTCTGGTCAGTCGACCGGTCAGTCGATCGGGGCCAGATCCAGAGATAAGCTCTCTGGATCGGTCGATCGCACGGTTGACCGGCCAATGACCAAAGCCTTGTGCACGTCCTGTGCACATCGATCGACCACCTGGTCGATCGAGATCTGGTTCGGTCGACCGCTAGTGGTCTTAGGCTGGGTTTTGGGTTTGAAAACTTAGCCTTTTAAATACCGATAAAATACCATAAAATCACATAAAATCTAGAAAAATAAGTTGATGTAAGCACTTGAAATACAAATATGTTTGATAAAAAATTAACCCATATTAAAAACAATTTGAACTATTTTTGTGATATAAAAATTAAGCTTGAAGTCAAAAAACAGTATTTTTAAAACTCGTTTTATTTTTGTCTTCAAGAGTTTTTGAGAAGACTTCAAAATGAAAAACTTTTTCACAAAAACTTATATAAATACAAAAACAAGATATTGAAACACATTTGAAGCATAGAATGTATGAATGGAATCCAATACACATATAAAAAGATTATCTATGTTTTTGAAATTAAATCCAAAACTAAGTTTTGTTAAAAACAAAACTTGAAACACATGAACTAGAATCATCAAAATAAATTTTTAGATAATATGAATCATAAATGTATATGGATGAAATCCAACAAAATCATGTAAACTTCTTTTGATTCTATCTATTCATGAAAATTAAAGTCATGTTCTTGAAATTCCAAAATGGTTAAACCGAAATAAAAAACTATTTATCTTGTGTGTGTACAATTGAGCATATCAATACTAGTCTATCGTTACATAAGATCTAAAAATAAAACTAAGCTAAATAAAACTGAAGTCTTCTTATCGATCTTTATCTTCAAGACGACTCGATCCAAACTCGATCCAGGTAAGTTTGATGCGATCGTTACGATGTGAGCTCTTGAATTAATACTTGTTTGCTTCAACACTTTGACTGTGAATCTCTTGTTGAAGTCAAATCTCTACTAAGATCTTGATAAATATCTAAAACTTATTAAACACAAGATCATTAGCAAATTAAACTTCATAAGTTAGTCATTATCAAAACTAAGGTGAAGGGTCTCTGGGCCAACAGATTTCGCTCGGGGGTAAAAGACACTCCTTTGAGGAAGGAGAAACAATCAAGTGATCTTAATTTGAATGACCAGAGATTTAGTGTTAACATAGTCATAAGAAGTACTTATTTGATTAGAGGTGTGGTGTTAACATGATCAAGGATGGTACTTCTTTAGGAATTTTTCATTAATCGGCATCATGAGTGTGTCGCCGTCTGGAGTTACTAGATGGTAGGCCCCGTTTGAGTAGAATATTTCTATCACAAACGACCCTTCCCATTTGAGTTGAAATTTGCCTTTGGTTTTGCGTGTCTTGACCATAGGTCATCGACGGCTAAAACCAAGTCTCCTTTTTGGAACACCCTTTCTTTAACCTTCTTATTAAAGGCTTTCGAGATTCGAGCTTAGTACAACTCAATGCGTTATTAAGTTTGTAGTCATTTCTCGTCTAGGGCTTCGAGTTCTTGAAGGCGTAGCCGATCGTTGTCTTCCTTAGTCATTTTGGTTGCTAAGGTAACCCGTAGCGACGACATCTGGATCTCTAGAGGTATAACTGCTTCACACTCTATACCAAAGAAAAAGGTGTGTTGCCTGTTGGGGTTCAGACCATTGTTCAGTAGGCTCAAAGACATTCACTGAGCTTCTCATTTCAATCTCGTTTACTTTATGAAAAGAATTACTTGAGTAGCTTAATAATTATCTTGTTGAATGCTTTCGCTAAACCATTAGCAGCAGGGTTATAAGCGGTTGAAGTCACATTCTGAATTTGGTACTTGTCGCAGAACCGACAGAGTACTTTGCTTGCAAACTGAGTTCCGTTGTCATGAATAATCCGCCTGGGGACACCAAATCGATGAATGACATGGTGTTTAATGAAGTGAACTATGTTGAAAGTTTTGACTTCAATAAGTCTTATAGCTTCTGCCCACTTTGAGAAGTAGTCGTTTATCGCTAAGATGAACTGATGACCTCTCATGGATGGGGGGCTGATAGGTCCTATGACATCGATTCCCCATACTTCAAATGGCCATGAAGCAACAGTTGGTGAAGTAGCTCTGGAGGTTGGGGTATGAAGTCTGAATGGATTTGACAGGCTTTACACTTTTTTGCATATATGATCGCATCAGCTATCATGGTTGGCCTATAATAACCGAGTCTGTACAATTGATCATTGAGTTTTGGACCTGATTGATGAGCCCAACATATACCATCGTGTGCCTCTTTAAGCACTTCTTTTGCTTATGAGTTAGATAGGCAACGGAGCAAGACACCGTCATATGAGCGGCGGTAGAGCGTCTTTACTACTTGATTGTAGTAAAAGCAGATAGACCTTCGTCAGATAGAAGCTAATTCCTTAGGGTTATCCAGTAATATGTCATGCAAGGCATAGTCAATGATGGAAAACCGTCAATCTCTAGGCTCGAAGCCTGTTGAGGTTGCATGGACTTAATTAGTTTCCAACGCATACTTCGGGCAGAAGAGGCATCAATCAGCCACCGTAAGCATCAATGGGTAAGGCCAATGAAGCCGCCAGTGCAGCCAAAACATCTGTCTTAGTATTTTGGAGATGAGATATATGACCGATGTAAAAGCCATCAAATGAATTGGCCATTTCGATGACTGCATGGTAATAAGGTACCAAGTCTTCATACCGAACCTCGTATTCTCTTTTGACCTGATTGACGATCAGCTTTGAGTCACCATAAGCCTCAAGGTATCGTACCCCATTTCATGAGTAAGCTGGAGACCAACAAGTAGAGCATTATACTCTGCTGCATTGTTAGAGTAAGGCATTGTTAATGAAAATGCCCGAGGAAGGACGTGATTTTGTGGTGAGATAAATACCACCCCCCACACTGGCAATTATCTTTACTGTAGGGCATGTCCTTGATATCCATCAAAGAACATCTGCCACACATTATCCTCTGAGGTCATATTGGTTTCGAAAACCTAATTTGAAATATCTTTATGAAGTTTTGAACTCCTCAAAACTGGATGAGCTGCCAGAAAGTCTGCAAGGGCCTGACCCTTGATCGCCTTTTGAGGGACAAAGAGCATGTCATATTGGGACAGGACGATGGCCAATTTAGCTAATTTTCAATTCAATAATCCTAGTTTTGTCATGAGAATACACAAAGGATTAACTCTGAAAATGACATATATGGTTTGGCCAACCAAGTAATGTCGCGTCTTTTGAACGGCGGAGACAAGAGCTAAACATTCCTTCTTAGTAGGATTATACCAGGACTCAGCTTCTATCAGGGTCCTGCTCAGATAGTAAATTGTCTGTTCATGACCTTCGTCATTCTTTTGGCTAGAAGAGCACCCAAAGAATGGTCTATAGCTCTTATATAGAGCAAGAATGATTTTCCTGGTGTGGGAGCTATCAGGATTGGAGGCTTGGTGTGGTATTCTTTAATATCCTCAAAAGCCTTCTGGCAAGTTTTATCCCATACAAAAGAGACACCCTTTTTCATAAGCCGGATGAATCATTGACAACGACCCGAAAGATTTGCGATGAATCTTCAGATATAAGCCAACCTACCTTGCGGATCCCTAAATTTCTTGAGATTCTTATGTTGTTGCATGCTCTGAATAGCTTTAACCTTGTCCGTATCAAGATGGATTCCTTTCGATGTGACAATGAATCCAAAGAATTTGCCACTTGAAACACCCAGGAAAGACTTTGTTGGTTCATTTTCAGCTGATGAGCCTGCATTATATCGAATAATGTTTTTAAGTCACGAAGATGATCATTTTTATCGCGACTTTTAATAGCAATGTCATCGACATAACATTCCACCATTTTCTGGACGTGGCTATGAAAAAACATGCTCATTGCATGTTGGTAGGTTACCCCAGCATTCTTTAGCCCCAAGGGCATAATAGTATAATAGTACACCCCCAATGGTGTTCGAAATGAAGTATACTTTTCATCTTCTAGGTACATCTTGATCTGGTTGTACCCTGAGAAGCCATCCATAAAAGATATTCTCTCAAAGCCACTGGTGTTGTCAATCATGACGTCAGTGATGGACAGTGAAAACTTGTCTTTAGGGCAGGCTGTCACGATAGTCAATACATACTCGGATCTTTCCATTCTTCTTAAGAATAGAGACAATGTTAGCAACCCAGTCTGGGTGCTGCTCCTTACCAATGAAGCCACATTCGATAAGTTTATGGACCTCAACTTCAGTAGCTTCCATGATGTCAAGATGAAACTGCCGTTACTGTTGTTTCACTGGCTTGACGTTAGGCTTAATGTTTAATCGATGTATGGATATTTGCAGATCAAGACCGGGCATATCTTTGTAACTCCATACAAAGACATCGATATACTTTCGTATAAGAGCTATCAATTCTCCTCTTTCTGTAAATGATAAGTTTTCACTTATAGAGATAGGTTTATGGTGAGCTTGACTACCTACATCAACTTGGATTACCCTATCTTCAGTGGGTGGTTCACGTTGTTCAAATCGATTCTCCCACTGGAGATCCAAGTTGTTGGGCCCATGGCTCAGTGTCAAACGTTTTAGTAACCTCATCCTGCTCCAGTTGACTGATTGAAATCATATTGACAAAGAGATTTTTTAAGACCACCCCCACACTGACATCTGATTTCCACTCAGATGAACTGAAGGAATGTGATGGGAGAGATTCGCCTCTTTCAGATAGAGATTGAGCAGGTGATGTAATATATCCCAACCCCCTGCGTGTTTTATCATAATAATCTGCTGGCTTTCCTTTCGGTACGAAGGTTCGTAGAAGACCACGTCGTCCCTTTTCGAAATTCAAGCCATTCCCACACTGTAAATCATACCCTATTCTTCTCATCATATGATGCACTGATCATGCATAATGGTAAAATTGTGGGGCTCTGAATCTGAACCGAGTCTGTAACTGCAGAATTCGGGGTTGAACCCTACCGAATACTATCGGTGATTGATTCTTCCTGGATGGAGGGACCACAAAGACAGATCCTTCACCATTCTCTACAGGTGTACTTGTCATGCTTAACATGGAAAAGGGCAAGTATAGGGAAGTACCATCTGTAGATGTAAGCAAGTCAACACTCATAGGGTAATCAAAAGTGATACTCTCATTAATCACCCATTCGCCATTATCCTAGGTGTGATGTTACATTCAAGATTATTTAAATATGCTACAATTGGTTTGAAAGCAAAAGTAGCTGGCGTGTTTTCTTCTGGTTCTGAATCCACTTCATTATTGCTATCGACATCTTCAGGCAATGGTTCTTTTGCTACTTTGTTGGCTTCCTAATAGAGAAGAGTGTCAGTAAAGTAGTTTTCTAGCCCTTTGAACAGTTGCTTTTAGCAAACACTGTTGGCACCGTTGCATTATCATCAACATATTTGAAGCACTAATGTAGAGTAGAAGGAACGATCCAATTAGCGTGAATCCAAGGTCGCCCAAGCAGTAGATTGTACGAAGTGTCAGCATCGATGACGTAACACGTCACTTCTGATTTTAGATCCCCAATTTGACAGTGAAGCCGAATCTTTCCCAATGGTTGACTACTATCGGCATTGAAACCATATATCGTAATAGTTATTGTTGACAATCTATTCAGCGGTATCCCAAGTAAGTAAGAGCCTTTTAGAGATGATGCTGAGTGCAGACCTTGGATCAACATGTATCCTCTCAATACATTTCGAGCCTATGTATCCAGTATAATACAAGGGTCGATCATGTTTATTGTCTTTGAGGAGTATGTCCTCAGAAATGAAGGCGATGGCAAGCACTTTTGGTTATACATGATGACATTCAGGGCACAAGGCTTGACTGTCATCTTCAGAGGCCTCCGGTATATGTATTAGAAATAATTCTTAATTAGCCAGTGCCTCTCTTGTCTCCTTCGAGAGGCGAAGCAACTCGTGTATAGTGATTTAAGCTGGAATATTGGCTAATTGTGCCAATATATCAAAGTGGAAAGGGGCATCAAGTCCTGGACCCGAAGTTTTCTTCAATACTCAGTCAAATCGGACTTCTTTCTGCTTTTTCTTTCCTGGTACAGGAGCTGAAGCCAGATTAGGTACTTCCCCTGACGTCGTTGGCTGTTGTGTCTCATCAGTTGTCTTCTTGTACTGTCTCAGGTAAGATTTTTCAGACCGAGTACCTGTTGGTTGAGGTGCAATGTCTTGTGCTGCCAAAGCATGCTTCTCATCTTCAGAGTCACTGAGAGAAATGGCTATTATGTTATCATTATCTGGAAAGACAGAGACGATGTTCTAGGATTTTCCCTTGAGCTTGGGTTCTTCTGAGTTCCATTGCTCATCTTTGGCAATATATGGGTGCACCCACAAGATTTCCTCTAACTTCATTATCACTGGAATAAGGCTTTTAGCCTTTTGTTGTTTTGCTGAAGGATTAATTACCTCCAGTCGTGCCTCTGGGGCTAGAGCATGTCCGTCGGGGATAGTGACCATTAGAAAAGTGCCGAACTCAAGAGTCACCATGTTCACAGTGACTTTTTCTATTATGACTTCAGAGTCAGAACTCCAGTGTCGATTAGAACCTGAATTTTATCCTTGAGGATAAAGCATTTGTTGGTAGGATGGTGAACCATCCTATGAAAGAGGTAATAGTTGGAATCGTTCATGCGTCCAACGTCATTAGGGCATCAAAACCTCAGGCAGCTTCAACTTATCACCCTTTTGGAGCAAGTGAAAAATTGTAACTACCTTCTCATCTTTGAAAGAGCACTGCTTCAGAGAAAACTTGAACTCCTGATTACTGGCGCTACTCTTCTTGAATTTTGGTGGAGTTTCTCCTTACAACTTCACAGATATGGTTTTTTTCCCCTTTTGATTGGGAAGACTGTGCTACTTCACCCCGCCCCTTGTTGTTTACCCCCCATTTGTCCTTAGGCATGGAAGGCTCAAACTTTTTAGCCGATTTCTTGACTATTTCAGTTTGTCAACAAGCTCTTTCCAAGTGTGGGCCTTAACAACCCCCATGTAAATCTCTACTTGGTCCAGAAAGTTGTGCCTATATGTCTACAATAATATAGGCAATGGCATCCCTGCTTGACACATCAGAGATAGATTCTTGAATCTTTCAATGTAATCACGTACTGATTCTCCTTTCCTTTGCACTGTGAAAAAGAGTTTATCCATGGTTATCTCGGTATCATCCTCATAGAAGCGAGAAAAGAACCAAATCTCCAGATCGATTCAAGAATTGATGGAACCAGGTGGAAGGCTCCTAAACCAGTCAAAGGCCACTCCTTTGAGAGTACCAATAAATAATCTGAGCATGATAGTATCATTATCTATTACATTACCAGTGTGAGACCGGAAGAAATAAATGTGCTGGTTCGGCAAACTTTTCCTATCATACGTGTGTAATATAGGTGGCTTGAACTTTAGCGGGTACGACATTGAGTCCCTTTCAAGTGGGTAAGGGCGTGTCATTCCCACTTTCTTCAATTCATTTCTTTGCATCTGAGATGTAATTTGTGCCTGGATACCTTTAAGCACATCATCATCCAGCGAGGAGCCCTCCTTTGATCTTTCTGTTATAGGAGGTTTGGTGTTGTTGTTGTGCTCCTCCTCTTCATGATTACTGCCGGTGTCATTGTTGTTCCAGCTCATCAAGAGTTGGTTCAACATCCATTGGATGTTGTCTAGAGCTTCCTGTTGAGCTCTGGAGGTCTGCTCTTATGCTTTCAAGCGGCGATGGAGGTCATCATTATTATTGTTATTGTCGGCCATATTAGCCGACACTCTGCCGTCTGCACGGAGCTGACTGTGGCTGAAGAGGCATATCTGCTAGCTTCCTCTTCATCATCAGACCATTGGAAGAGACCTCTCAATGGTTCTGGTGACATCATTCCAGTTGAAGAGGATGGTTGTTCATAATTATAGGGTATTGCTACCGTGGATCTTGTGCCTCGAAACACACCCTCTTGCCCCACTATGACTTGGCCCAAGCTGGGGCTATATCCTGAATCTGGGGAACTAAAAGAAGGAGAAATAGTATCAAGTCTCCGTCGTCTGGTCCTGAGCAGCTCACATCCTCTTCCTACTATGTTGACAGATTCTGAGGAGAGATCTAGAATGTTTTGCGCTTCATTCTTTTTCTGAGGCTTCACAAGCACCTGAGTTGATAGTCGGTTGAACACCAACTGTCGGGCTGGAGATATGGTGAGAGCTGGCCCTAATCGGCAATAGACTGAATGGATCGTTACCAACTGGCACCCTGCTTGTTTACAACGGGAAGGAGAAGCATGGCTTAGTTCTTCACAATAGAACTTTCATTTGTTGTTTAAGAACTCTCATAATCAGGGTTCACCGAGCTTAAGTGGTCTAGTACAGAGACTCGAGGAGGTTATGTACTAGGCTGTTCAAGCTGGAGAACCCTAGCTTTGAAGTTTCTCTTCTTAACTACAGGTGATGTTAAAACAACACTTGTAGCATTAGCTTCACTTGACGAAGCTAAACTTTTAGCTCGCTTCCATGTGCAAGCTTAATGCTAGAACGTGCTGGGAGCGAAGCTACGGTAGCTTCGCTTTTAACACACAGTGGTGTTTTGATCTTTGTGTTGTGGCGATGATAACTAGCACTATACAGTGCTTTAGTTCTAGCTTTGCAACTAGGAACTTTGCTAGCACCCCTAGGTGTTGAAACTGCATAAGCAATACTATCAACGCTTGAGGGCGCTTTACCTTTATCGTTGCGTGATAGGCGAGGTTGAGTTTTAGCTTCGCATGAAGCTTCGTGCGGAGAAGCTCCTGGCTTCACCCTCCAAATCTGCTTGCCCTGAGCAGTCTTAGGTTCGCGTGGAACTTGTTTGGCCTTGCATGAAATGCCAACATGTTGACGTGAAGTCAACTTAGCCTTGGTTAAGACTGAGGGGAATTGGAGCGTGGTTCGCTCAACCGCACGCGCGGTTGCTATAGACTTGGATACAACCTTAGTTGGAGCTGCTTTCTGATCTGTAGCCACTGGAGCTTTAGTTACAGAGACCTTCCTGTGCTTTCATGCATTGAGTGATGGACCACCCCCAGAGAGGAATTCCTCAAATTCCTCTTGGTCAAAGTGGATGACCAAAGTTTCGATGGTGATGGGTTCAGTACTCTGACCGTTGCATTGCGACATCATCTCCTTATTGCGGAAGAAGACTTTCTCTAGTAGAGTCGCAATCTTCTTTTCCATTGGGAATCAAAGGAAAACATTTTGTATTGATTTGATAAAAATTACAAGAAAAAAATGAAAAATTACAAGTATTCCTCTTCTCGAGATTCTGAGAAAGTATGCCAGTGGGAATCTGATAAGCGCGCAATCACTTTATCCTGTTATGATGCAATCGGTCAAATATTCAAGTCTTTCCTGGGAAGTTTTCTTCTCACCTGATTTTGAAAATCCTCTGAAGATAGAAGACTTAGAGTGTTAAGACCCTGGATGAAAGAGAGTTAAGTCTCTGTAGCTTTGGAAGCTTGGAAGCAAGAGAATACCCTTTGCTGAAGGTCTCTTAGATTTGAAAATTTTTTCAGCCCTTGCTTCATTTTGCAAGGGACTATTTATAGTCAAACAAGGGTGTAACCGCCCCTTGAATTCAGCAAGGCTAAATCAGCCAATTAGCTTCGCGCCAGGCTTGATATAGCCTCGCGACGAAGCTAAAAAGGAGCTTCCGGTGAAGCTAGGGTGTTGGAACCCGCTTGCAGGTCTCTACCTATTGTGAGACCAAGTGGGTGGGTATAACTGCCCACTAAGGCAGCTAACTCCACTATGAAAAGTGGAGTTACAACTGTTAATCCCCACATAGGGATCTGAAAATGGTCAGATGGCCTGGCAGAGTTTGCAGTAGAACTCTGTTAAGCTAGACCACTGTGTGGGCAAAGCTTCACGTGAATCTACTTTGAGCTTCATGTAAAGCTAGTTCGAGGAAGCTTCATGCGAAGCTAGTAAGGATTGTTTTGAGTAAAGCTAAGCCTAGTCCTCCTTGGTTGTTTTCAGCAAGTCTTTGGCCTATCTGTCTGTTGGACATGTAGGCAAGTTAAACACTGTTAGGACTGGCTGCTGAGCTATATTTTGGAAGGCTGCCTGCTCTTTTTTTTAAGCGTCAACAAATGTTAGCTTCCCTATCTTCGTACGCTCTTTTCCTTCCAGTTCTCCTATAAATACCAGCATTTTTGAAGGTAGATAGGCACTACTCTAGGAGAGAGATTAGATTAGACTTTTTGTTTCTAGGTTTTAACTCAGGTTTTTGTTTTCTTTTTAATGTAGTTTTTGTTACTTTGTAGAGAGAGAGAGAGAGAGAGAGAGAGAGAGAGTAGTATTAAGAGTGACACTATTGTAATTTTCTCTCATTTCTTTCATCATTTTTCATTTAATCTAAAGTTTGCTTTTGTTTTATTCTTCTTGTTTGTTTTACTTTACTTCTTTTGGTATCAATTGTAATCCAAGTGAGTCTTATATCATAAAATCACCTTGCTTTTGTGAGTGCCAGTAGTAGCTTATGACAATGGGTTCTACTCTCAATCTGTATCATTTCATGCTTGTATTGTCTTGAAGATGTAATGTAGAAAAGACGTGAATAAACTTTTATGGGCTATGTGCTGATCACATCCATTTCGAGGTAAACTATCGCCAACGATCCAAGGTATTACAATTAGCCAAAAGAGGTAAGTAACTTTTGTTTTCTTTTTTTCTTTTAATTCTTTAGATTAAAACAACTTTAAAGCCTACCTCTTCTTTCTTTTTTTCTCTCTCTTTTAACTTCATTATTTTAACTTAGTTCTTCTTTATCTAAAACACCAATACCATCTTTTTCTTCTATCATCTCCTTTTCTTCTTCTGACTTAACTTTTTTACTTTTCTTTTCTAAAAACTAAGTGAAAAACACCTAGAGGGGGGGTGAATAGGTGTGAATGCTAATCTAATGATCTTTTTAAACTTTAATTAAATGAGTGATGCAACGATCTCTCAAAACACGACTAAGAGCCGAATACCCCTTGCGAGGTTCTGAACTCCTTCCTCCCAATTCCCCTAGATATGGGTTAGAGGTGCGCAATGCAACCGTGTTGTATTGAGGTGTGATCGATCAATGCCAAGTATGATGATGAGAAATGAAATGCACACAATGTAACACAACAAGTATAGCAAGTAAAGTAAACAAGACTAGATTGCACAAGTAGAGGGTTAGTTCTCAAGCAAATAATTCAAGACAATATAAAGCAAGAGAAATTGAAAGCAAGAATGACACAAAGGCAATTGCAAACAAGATGATTTGTTTCGAGGTTCGAGCACACTTGCTCTAGTCCCCGCCTTCACCTCCGTGAAGGGTTTCCACTATCCATCGAGGATGCCTTTACAATTGGTCTACCGAAGACCGAGCACCGAGCTCCACCGAGTACAAAAGACCTCTACCGAAGAGGTTGCTCCACAAAGAAAGGATTACAAGAACCAAGTGATCACAACAAGATCACTACACTATTTCTCAAACTCTTTTACAAACACTCTCACTTCAATTACAACTTCACTATAGAATGAGTATAGGATTTTTGGCTCTATGAAGTGTGGTGAGAAAAACTTCAGTTGTAGAGTGATATTAGCAATCAAACACAACTGAAAAACTAGCTCAAAAAGAATTGGAATGAAAGCTTTAAAACTCTTTTCTTTTCTCTTTTGAAAACAATGAAAACTTGAGGATTTTTCTAAGTGATATGCAAGAGAGACTTCTCCTCTATTTATAGGCTTAAAAATAGGTTAAAAACAATTTCTTTTTGTCTTATTTTCTCTGAAAAAGCTCCCCAACAAATCTCCAAAAATCTGTTAAAGCAGAAAAAGAAACAGATTTTTCAGAACTGCCCAAAGAGGAAAGAGCCGTTGGCTTGTTGCAGGCTTGGCGGTCGACCGGTCCGGTCGACCGCCAGCCCTGCTGGAAAGAGCCGTTGGCTCTCGGTCGACCGGTCCGGTCGACCGACCCAAAAGGAGGAAACACAGTTTCCTTCTTCCGGTCGACCGGTCCGGTCGACCGAAATATCCCGAGAGCAATCTGCTCTCCGTCAGTCGACCGGTCCGGTCGACCGACAGACATGCACAAACAGTGCATGTCCAGACACATCTCCGGTCGACCGGGCCGGTCGACCAATGTTGCCTGAAACTGAAAAACTGGGCTGTTTTGAGTTAGAAAAATTTTGATAAATATTTTAAAAATACATATAGCTAAGTATTATGCAGAAAATAGTTTATACACATGTTTTAAACAAGTTTTTCAGGATATAAAGCTTTGGTACATGTATATATAAACTAAGGCATAAAACTTAGAAATAACCATTTTCAAAACATAGGAAATACATGAAACAAGTGTGTGTGCAAATCCTAGAGCCAAATTTCCTATATTCAAACTTTAACATTCTAAAACTTACAAACTTCTAAAAGATTTCAAGGCAATGCTTCAAGATGGGCTATCTTCACTTGATCTTCAATTTTGCATCCTGAGCCCAATTGGAGTTGACTTGAGTCCAAAATCTTGTATTTGTGAGAGAAGACTTCTAGTATGAATAGAAATCTGAAAACACACTTAAACAACAAATGTTATTAGTACAAATAACTAATATGTTTTGTAATCATCAAAATACACTAATCATGGGTGATTGTAACCTTGGGCCAACAATCTCCCCCTTTTTGATGATGACAAAACATATAAGTTATTGAAACAAATAAAGGAGGAAAAGCTTGGAAAGCTCCCCCTCAAACAATGCTATGTTTTTATCATGAATGTGAAAAGCTATGTAAGCATACATAAAGTATTTAACAAACACAATAGTTTTTGTCCAAAAACTCAAATAAACACAAACTTTCTTTTTCTTCATGAAATGAAACTCAAATAGTATCAAACTTAGTAAGTTTAAACTTAAACACTTATTTTCCAAATATCAACAAACTTACTTATTCTCCCCCTTTTTGTCATACATCAAAAAGGGTTAAAACACCAATAGAAAAACAAATTTTATTTTTAAGAATCCATAATGCAAACATTCAACTCACCACAAATAAATGAAAATCTAGCATAATCTATAGGTTTAGTAAAAATATCGGCAAGTTGAAAATCGGTAGAAACATAATCAATATCAATATCACCTTTCTCATAATGATCTCTAAGAAAGTGATATCTAATGTCAATGTGTTTGGTTTTACTATGTTGATTTGCATTCTTTGTCATGTGAATAGTACTAGTATTATCACAAAATATTTTAACATGATCAAAGTGTAAATCATAGTCAAGGAGAGTATGTTTCATCCAAAGAACTTGTGCACAACAAGCTCCGGCCGCAACATACTCCGCCTCGGCGGTTGATAGGGCTACCGAATTTTGCTTTTTGGAAGACCAAGATACAAGACAATTACCTAAGAATTGACATGTTCCACTTGTGCTCTTCCTATCTACCCTACAACCCGCATAGTCGGCATCCGAAAAACTCTTCATTTCAAATAATCCGGTTTTAGGATACCATAAACCCATTTCAATAGTGCCCTTAAGGTATCTAATTATGCGTTTAACCGCAATTATGTGAGATTCTTTAGGACAAGATTGAAAACGTGCACAAAGACAAACGGAAAACATAATATCCGGCCTACTAGCCGTCAAATAAAGCAAGCTACCAATCATGCTACGGTATAATTTAATGTCTACACTTTTACCTTGTTCATCCTTGTCAAGCTTTGTAGTTGTTGCCATGGGAGTTTTGCTGACTTTTGATCCTTCAAGCCCAAACCTTTTGATTAGTTCCTTTGTGTACTTGGCTTGATTGATGAAGATCCCATCCTTCCTTTGCTTGATTTGGAGTCCAAGGAAATAGTTGAGCTCCCCCATCATAGACATTTCAAATTCATCCTTCATGCATGACTCAAAAGCTTTGCAAAGAGATTCATTAGTAGAACCAAAAATAATATCATCTACATAAATTTGCACAATAAGAATGTCATTTTCTACATGTTTTGTAAACAAAGTTGTGTCAATTTTACCTTTCTTAAAACCATTTGAAATCAAAAATGAGGAAAGTCTTTCATACCAAGCCCTAGGGGCTTGTTTTAAACCATAAAGAGCTTTATCTAATTTAAAAACAAAATCCGGATGTGTAGGATCAACAAACCCGGGGGGTTGTTCAACATACACCTCCTCTTCAATAAATCCATTTAGAAAAGCACTTTTAACATCCATTTGAAATAATTTGAAATCTTTATATGAGGCAAATGCTAGTGTCATCCTTATGGCTTCAAGCCGTGCTACGGGTGCAAAGGTTTCTTCAAAATCGATCCCTTCGATTTGAGTGTAACCTTGGGCAACTAACCTAGCCTTGTTTCTAACTACATGACCCGATTCATCCAACTTATTCTTAAAGATCCACTTAGTACCAATTGTTGGTCTATCGTGGGGCCTTGGAACAAGGTGCCAAACTTGGTTGCGCTCAAATTGATTGAGCTCCTCTTGCATGGCTAGCAACCAATATGAATCGGCCTCGGCTTCGAGCACATTTTTGGGTTCAATATGAGAAATGAATGCATAGTTACCACAATAGTCATGAAGTCTAGAGCGAGTAGTTACCCCTTTTGATACTTCACCTATGACGAGGTCCTTGGGATGATGTGGATTGTATCTCCAATCCTTTGGTAGTGGTTGAGTAGGCTCCACCTCATGTGTTTGATTTTCATTTCCTTGTGCCTCTTCCACCTTAGCTTCGCTTCCTTCATCATCCTTTGGTTTGTCTCCCATAGTAGAAGCATCCTCCAAGGTCACTTTCTCCAAACCTTCATCCAATGCATCTATTTCTACAACATTCTTAACAAACTTGTTAGATTCCTCAAACTTAACATGAATAGACTCTTCAATAGTCAAAGATGATCTAATGAAAACTCTATAAGCCTTACTAGTGTTTGAGTAACCTACAAAAATAGCCTCATAAGATTTAGGATCAAATTTTCCTAAAAAATCTTTTGTGTTTAAAACAAAGCATTTGCAACCAAAAACTTTAAAATAGGAAACATTAGGTTTTCTAGAAAAATACATTTCAAAAGAAGTTTTAGTAGTATTTTTACACAAGAAAACACGATTTGATATGTAGCATGATGTATTTACGGCCTCGGCCCACAAATAATGTGGTAGACCATATTCACTTAGCATTGTCCTAGCCATCTCTTGTAATGTTCTATTTTTCCGTTCAACTACTCCATTTTGTTGTGGAGTTCTAGGATAAGAAAGTTCATGCTTTATTCCATGTTCATCACAAAAAGTGGTAAAGGGTTGGTTAATGAATTCACCTCCTCTATCACTTCTTATTCTCAAAATCGAAACATCTTTTTCTTTTTCAACTCTTTTCTTAAAAATTTGGAAATACGAAAATGCTTGGCTTTTATGTTCAAGAAAGAAAACCCAAGTAAATCTTGAAAAATCATCAACCAAAACATAAGCAAATCTATTCCCACTTAAACTTTTGGTTTGTGTAGGGCCAAAAAGATCCATATGGCTTAACTCCAAAGGACGTGATGTCATGATATCCTTAATTGACTTGAAAGAAGACTTAGTTTGTTTCCCAAATTGACATGCGTCACAAACTCGGTCCTTTTCAAAATTCAAGCAAGGAATACCTTTCACCATTTCCTTTGTGTTTAACCTAGAAATATGATCAAAAGAAATATGCCCTAATCTCCTATGCCACAACCAAGAGTCATCATCGAGGGCTTTCAAACAAGTAATATTACAAGACATATTCAACATATCAATCATATAAACATTACTTTCACGAAAACCGGAAAATACACAAACATTAGAAATTCTATCAATTACTTTACAAGCAACATTATCAAAAATAATATCAAAACCTTTATCACAAAGTTGACTAACACTCAAGAGATTATGCTTGAGGCCATCAACTAAAACTACATTTTCAATTAAAGGAGAGGTGCCAAGTTTTACATTACCAATACCGATGATTTTACCCTTGGCGTCATCTCCGAAGGTGACGGTGCCACCTTCATGATATCTTGATAGGGTTGCAAAGTTGTTGATGTCCCAAGTCATGTGCCTTGAGCAACCGCTATCAAGATACCACAAACCTCTACGTCGTTGGGCTTTGGAGAGTACCTACATCATTTAAAACAATTGTTGACTTTGGTACCCAAACTTTCTTGGGTCCTTGAAAGTTAGTGTTACGAACCCAAACATTATGATGTGATGCACTTAGTCTATCATAACAAAAATTAGCTAAGTGTCCTTTCCGCCCACAATGTGAACATGAGTACACTTTTCTATACATGAAAGCATGATGTGTATGTGTAGTGTGAGCATGTTTTGGGGTTTTGCCATGTTGTTTAGGTTGTGTAGTATGAACATGAACATGAGCATGAGCATTTTTCTTTGGGGTTTGTTTCTTAGGAAACATAGCCTCAATTTTCTTCTTGTTAAATTCACAATCTTTCAAAACAACACTTAAAGAGTCTAATCTTTCCTTAAGCATAGAAACTTCATTTGAATCAATTAGTGGGGCCTTACCTTTGCAAGAAATCTTATATTTTTTAAAATCATTTTTGGTAGTGGCCAAAGTGGAAACCAAATCATCTTTTTCCTTTGTAAGAGTAAAAACTTGAAGACTTAAAGATTCATTATCCTTTTTCATTTTAAGATACTTTTTCTTTAAAAAATCATAGTTTTGTGACAACTCAACAAAAACTTCTTCTAACACATCCATAGAAAGTTCATTATCATGAGAAGGGGAAGAGGTTACCTTGCTTGTGCCTTCATTAGCCATGAAGCACATGTTGGCGGTGTCTATTTCTTCCTCGGATTCGGTCTCCGAATCCCAAGTTGCCTTCATAGCCTTCTTCTTGTAAGGCTTCTTTGAAGTGGAGGGCTTAGCTTTGTCCGGACACTCCGCAACAATGTGTCCGGGCTTTTGGCAATTGAAACAAGTGATCTTTCTTTCTTCTTTGCCTCCTTGCCATCTTCTTCTACCTTGGTACTTCGCCTTGTTGTACATCCTCCGGACATTCTTAACAAGGAGTGAGAGCTCCTCATCATCTTCTTCTTCATCGTCTTCATCGGAGTGTGTAGCTTGACTTTTGAAGGCGATAGTCTTCTTCTTGGTAGGAGCCATGTCCTCCCTTGCTTTCCTTTCCATCTCATGGGTTTTGAGGTTCCCAATGAGACCTATAAGCTCCATCTCTTCATTGTCGTTGAGTTCCTTCAAGGTTGTTGCTTTAACTTCCCATGAAGGAGGAAGAGCCCGGATGATCTTCCTTACTCTTTGATCATTGTTGATGTCTTCACCTAAAGAAGAGAGTCCATTAGTAATCTTGGTAAATCTTGTAACCATATCATCTATGGTTTCATTTTCTTGCATGCTAAATGTTTCATATTGAGACCGAAGAAGGTCAATCTTAGCCTTCTTTACTTGTGAGGTCCCCTCATGAGTGACTATCAAGTGTGACCAAATCTCAAATGCGGATTTGCAATGTATAACCCTAGCTATGTCATCATCATTTAGGGCTTGAAGAAGTGCATAGTGAGCTTTGGCATTGGCATCGAATTCCTTAGTCTCTATTTCGGACCAAGTGAATTCGTCACCGGGGGGTACACTAAAGGACTTAGTCACGGCCTTTGCAACTCGGCTACCTAGAGATTGCAAAAACACGGTCATCTTAACTTTCCATATGGGAAAGTTAAGTCCATCAAATTTAGGAGGGGTCTTAATTCCATCGGCCATTTTTACTTATATGAATATGAATGAAATGATTAGCAAATTAGGATCTTCTCTAAGGTGGTTAAACCAAATCCTAGAGTCCAAGCTCTGATACCAATTGAAAAACACCTAGAGGGGGGGTGAATAGGTGTGAATGCTAATCTAATGATCTTTTTAAACTTTAATTAAATTAGTGATGCAACGATCTCTCAAAACACGACTAAGAGCCGAATACCCCTTGCGAGGTTCTGAACTCCTTCCTCCCAATTCCCCTAGATATGGGTTAGAGGTGCGCAATGCAACCGTGTTGTATTGAGGTGTGATCGATCAATGCCAAGTATGATGATGAGAAATGAAATGCACACAATGTAACACAACAAGTATAGCAAGTAAAGTAAACAAGACTAGATTGCACAAGTAGAGGGTTAGTTCTCAAGCAAATAATTCAAGACAATATAAAGCAAGAGAAATTGAAAGCAAGAATGACACAAAGGCAATCGCAAACAAGATGATTTGTTTCGAGGTTCGAGCACACTTGCTCTAGTCCCCGCCTTCACCTCCGTGAAGGGTTTCCACTATCCACCGAGGATGCCTTTACAATTGGTCTACCGAAGACCGAGCACCGAGCTCCACCGAGTACAAAAGACCTCTACCGAAGAGGTTGCTCCACAAAGAAAGGATTACAAGAACCAAGTGATCACAACAAGATCACTACACTATTTCTCAAACTCTTTTACAAACACTCTCACTTCAATTACAACTTCACTATAGAATGAGTATAGTATTTTTGGCTCTATGAAGTGTGGTGAGAAAAACTTCAGTTGTAGAGTGATATTAGCAATCAAACACAACTGAAAAACTAGCTCAAAAAGAATTGGAATGAAAGCTTTAAAACTCTTTTCTTTTCTCTTTTGAAAACAATGAAAACTTGAGGATTTTTCTAAGTGATATGCAAGAGAGACTTCTCCTCTATTTATAGGCTTAAAAATAGGTTAAAAACAATTTCTTTTTGTCTTATTTTCTCTGAAAAAGCTCCCCAACAAATCTCCAAAAATCTGTTAAAGCAGAAAAAGAAACAGATTTTTCAGAACTGCCCAAAGAGGAAAGAGCCGTTGGCTTGTTGCAGGCTTGGCGGTCGACCGGTCCGGTCGACCGCCAGCCCTGCTGGAAAGAGCCGTTGGCTCTCGGTCGACCGGTCCGGTCGACCGACCCAAAAGGAGGAAACACAGTTTCCTTCTTCTGGTCGACCGGTCCGGTCGACCGAAATATCCCGAGAGCAATCTGCTCTCCGTCGGTCGACCGGTCCGGTCGACCGACGGACATGCACAAACAGTGCATGTCCAGACACATCTCCGGTCGACCGGGCCGGTCGACCGATGTTGCCTGAAACTGAAAAACTGGGCTGTTTTGAGTTAGAAAAATTTTGATAAATATTTTAAAAATACATATAGCTAAGTATTATGCAGAAAATAGTTTATACACATGTTTTAAACAAGTTTTTCAGGATATAAAGCTTTGGTACATGTATATATAAACTAAGGCATAAAACTTAGAAATAACCATTTTCAAAACATTGGAAATACATGAAACAAGTGTGTGTGCAAATCCTAGAGCCAAATTTCCTATATTCAAACTTTAACATTCTAAAACTTACAAACTTCTAAAAGATTTCAAGGCAATGCTTCAAGATGGGCTATCTTCACTTGATCTTCAATTTTGCATCCTGAGCCCAATTGGAGTTGACTTGAGTCCAAAACCTTGTATTTGTGAGAGAAGACTTCTAGTATGAATAGAAATCTGAAAACACACTTAAACAACAAATGTTATTAGTACAAATAACTAATATGTTTTGTAATCATCAAAATACACTAATCATGGGTGATTGTAACCTTGGGCCAACACTATGAAGAAAGGTTTCAACCGGAGCTAGTAACTAGAAAGAACTTAACGATTTTATCACAATCCCTCCCTGTGGATCGCTACATGCATAGCCACTTACTATAGTAGTAGTATTGAGCAACCTAGCACATTTTTATTCTTCAATTCGGAACTTTTATTTTCTATGCAGGTTCTGACTTAATCAAATTTTGGCATCGTTTCTGGGGTGGGACGGTAAGTTCTTTTTAAGTTTACTTAACGGTTTAACTTTCTTCTTTGTTTGTGCATAGGGATAGATTACAGAAATATAGAAGCTGCAGAACATATATAGCAACTCTGTGACTCTTCCTAAGAAAGCAGAGCACCAGAGTCTCATATCTACCGCGCAAATGTAGCCAATGCCGCATTTTCGCGGCAGCTGTAGTGAACTACTCACTTGTTTTTCTTGCAGGTGCTTGTATTGCAAAAATCAGCTTTCTGCAGCTAATAGTTTTTCTGTTTAACTTTTTGTACACATCTTTCTAACCTCAACAGTAACATATTGTTTGTAAATGTTAAAAATATTAGACATTGCATTCTAGGCACTTGTTTAATTTGTTACATTTTTTTACTGTTGAAGAGTGTTAGAGAAAAGGTATGGGTGCATTGCATGTAGCTTAGGAAACACATTTGGGTGATATATATTGCTTAACTATATTCATTTTGCTATATACATGTACATGTTGTACTAAAATGATTAAGGGCTTGTCTTATAAACAAGATAAGGTGGGAAAGTCATTATCCTCAGGCCAAAAACCATCTCCTCACTCACTAACCCTGCCTAACTTAAATTTTAGTAGACGTTAGCCCTAAGGATTTCTCGGGTTCATTAGGAGAATGACCTAAGAGAGAAGTTTCTAGAGTTTGACTCAGGTCAAATCGGCGTTAAAGGTTAGGGATTGAGAGGCAAAACCTTGAAAAACATCGGTTTGACATAATTAGGCTCGTTGCTCAGGCATGAATACCTCCCACTGGTCTTACCCCTACCTGATCAATTAACTTGTGGTCAGATTGCTACAATATACCTCCTGTGGACAGTCTAACCAATTAAGAGTCATCTAGATCTAAGGCCTACTCTAACTTAGGCTAGATTTTTCTTTCTTTTTATTTGTTTACTTGTTTGTTTTCTTTGTTTGTTTTTGTCATTTTATGTGAAATGGATTGTAACCACAAAAATTTCAACTTTAATAGTAATCTATATTTTACCCCGACCTCTTTTAACTCGGGTATTATCACCTGACATTACATAGTTTTAATTAACCAGCATGCTGGATTGTTTTTTATCCGAATCAACATATGCCACAGTCTCAGTATTATGAACAAGACTGGAATAATCATCATCTCTACTCTTCACTGAGTCAGTAGGAATACAATTACCCTGAGTCATATGGTCAATCACCTTCCCAACATACTTCTTTTCTAGAACAACTAATAGAGAAAAGAAATCTGATTTTGAAAAGATTCTAGAAGCTTTGCATGAGTCCGAGTGACAAGTTCAAAACATGAAGGACTCACAATCCCCTCAAAATTTCCAAATCCTAGAACCATACTGAATTTTTCAAGTTCCACCATAACAAGAAGAACTTTATGAATTTGGAAAGAGAATGAAAGCCTTGGGTCAATCTAAGCACAAATAAGTCATTTGGTCAACATAATTAATGATAGGAATGAGAAAACTCTCCCTACCTAATTTTTGACCATTCCCGATTCCCCTAGACATATTGATAGGAATAAAAAATCATGGTGTTTTGGAAGTAACTTTAACCAAGAGTCAATTCACCACAATATATTGAACTTGACCAATTCCAAATCTTGGACAAATTAGTAATTTTCATTTCAGAAAATTGAACTTGAACTGAATGTGATCCTAATTCCCAACTTTGTGATTCAATTTTAATTTTTGAATCTATGTTGACTCCGGTATCCTTACACGATTTGGACCGAATTTTCAGGCCAACACTAATTCCTGTAACCATAGAGCTTGAATTTGAATCACCAATTTTGGAAATTCACATCTATTGATGGGAAAAGAATGTGAATGTCATTTTTTTATTTGGAACTAACTCTTGAATCTAAACTTGATTTAAGTCATATTTCCTAGTCAATATCGGTCCCCAAACTTTCATTCTTGAGCCCAAGTCAACCATTTTATCAAATCACATTCTATCGTTGGACCAAGGCATAAACTATAATGACTCTGAGATGATATTCTAAGTTTGATCATATAAACGGGATGATTTTAATGTTAGGATTTTGCATGATCCTATACAATTTGGTGATGATAAAATTAAATAGGAAAGAGATCATCAAAGATGAGTTCCTTGAAACTTCACGTCACTTAGATTGGGCAATAATGCTTGGTGCAATCTAAATCACCACTTTGAGGTAATATTTTTTCTTCCCTTTCTTCTTTTTCATGCATATATTTATTCATTCATACATTAAGGATAATGCATGAGATAGATTTGGAGGAGGGTTCTAACATTGTTTAGGTTTTCCTTTTTAATTATAAAAAAAACTTGTCTTTTAAACTTTTTGAAAAGGGAAACAATATTTGACTTATTTTTTCAAAAGAAATTAAGTATTGTAAATAATAAGAGAAACATAATTAGGATTTCCTACATTTTGTCAAAATAAAATTATTTATTTGATTTTTAGGGTTAGGAAGAAAAATTGAAAAAGTAATTTAGTCTTGACTTTTACCTTAATGAAATATGCATACTTTATGCACTTACACACTTAGGGTTCAAAAATAAAGATTCTTATACCTTATATATATATATATTAAAATTCTCTGATTAAGCTGGGTATTTGTGCCACATAAAGCATAAGTATTCACGCCTAAAAGTGATTCATACTATAAATAAAAACCCTTAGTTTTGTGGCATTGTTTGCTCGAGTCCTTAAGTCCTTGTGGTGTTTTCTCACTCGCTGTCGTAAGACTGTCCGGTTTGAGAGTCACTGACTAAAGGCTAATTAACATGAGTGAATTAGAAAGCCTAATAGAACTAAAGAATATTACCACCATAATGTGTAAAAATAAAGCATAAGAGTTCGAATTGAAGAGTCCTTAGTCAAATTTTCTCGATCACAAAGATGCATATGGCTTAGAGTAAACTAATAGACTACATGAGAAATATAGTTTTCATCATTATCTTGATTAATAACAAGTTTTTGAATAAAGACTAAGTTTAGAAATGAATAGTTTGGTATTCTTATGACTTATAGATTACTTGACTTTTTGCAAAATTATTTCAAATATTTTTTTCTTTTATCAAAATGCATTTTGAAAATAACACTTTGTTTTTCTCTTTGTATGAATTTTGTGGGTGTAATTCACAGAAAATCCTCATGAGATAAAACTCGTTCTTTAGGGTTAATCTAGAGGTTTAACGACTTATTGCACGAGCTAAGTGCAACCGTGATTTGTACGAAAGTGAGTTAGATTAGGTTATCTCTATCTTGCTTTTTATTTGCTTTGCTCGAGGACAAGTAAAGATAGGTGTGGGGGTATGATCGATCATTGATATTGCATATTTATTATCATGTTCACATATTTATTTTATAATAAACTCTGCATTTTAATCTTATTTTTGTCAAAAAAATATACATGCCTTTACTAATGAAGATGGAAAAGTAACAAACTCAAAAGCCACCTTAAATTCTGATATAATTGAGTTTAAATCAAAATCTAGGGTTGGCACATAAGATTTAAGGAGATAAGAGTAGATCAGACCAAATCAGAGAAGATAATATCAAATAAAAATTGGTCAAATTCGGATTTCTATAGATCCATTTGATTAGCTAAAGATCAATTAAGATATCACCAAATCCAAAGCTAAAAACTGAAAGATAAAAGCGTATCGAAAATCAAAGGACCACGGCTATCCAGATCTGGCCTTGTGGCCACATCTTAGCCACAAAAATGCAACTTCCGCAAAAACGCGGCAAAAGCCGCGTTTTCATGGCTTGCTTGTGTCTGTTGGGGGAGCATTAGCTCTCCTATCTTCTACGCTTAATGCTCCCCTATGTTTTATGCTCTTTCCCCTTACAGTTCTCCTATAAATACCTGCATTTCTGAAGGCAGAAGGGCACTACTCCAGCAGATAGTTTAGATTAGACTTTTGTTTTTAGGTTTTAACTAAGATTTTTGTTTTCTTTTAATGTAATTTTTTTTGTAAACTAGGGTTAGATTGAGATTCATGTTAAAAAAAGAGAGTTGTATTGAGAGTGATATTATTGTAATTTTCTCTCCTTTCTTTCATCATTTTTCATTTAATCTAAAGTTTGCTTTTGTTTTATTTTTCTTATTTTTTTTACTTTTCTTCTTTTGGTATCAATTGTAATCCAAGTAAGTCTTATAGCATCAGAACCGCTTTGCTTTGCGAGTGCCACCGATAGCTAATGATGATGGGTTCTAGTCTCAATCGTAATATTTTATGCTTGTGTTGTCTTGATGATATAATGTGAAAGAGACATGAATCAACTCTTATGGGCTATGCGCTGATCGCTTCCACTTCAAGGTAAACCATCACCAATGATCCAAGGTATTACAATCAGCCAAAAGAGGTAAGTAACTTTTGTTTTCTTTCTTTCTTTTAATTCTTTAGATTAAAAACAACTTTAAAAACCACTTCTTCTTTCTTTCGTTTCTTTCTCTTTTAACTTCATTATTTTAACTTAGTTCTTCTTTCGACTAAAATACCAATACTATCTTCTTCTTCTTCTATCATCTCTCTTTTTCTTCTAACTTAAAATTCTTTTCTTTTCTTTCCCAAAAACTATAATATCCCTATTCTATGATACCATGTAAATAATAAGTAATAGTATTTTAAGTGTATATGTATGTTTTGTATTGACTATTATTTGTTATCTTATGAGTTATATCATGATTTGTTATTAATCTCTATTATTATTAATTATTTATTTGAGATTGTTACTAAGGTCAGTCATTGTTATTATTATTATTACTATTTTACCATTATTTGTATTCTTCTATGTGTATTATTGTCAAGCCTTTTCCCTTCCCCCTTCATTTCATTTCCTTTTATTTTAACCCATTATCAAATGCTAAACCCATAACCCATAATCCTATTACCCATTAATCCATACCCATTATCCAAATATCTAATCCTAACAAATCAAACCAAATCCTAGCTAACCTAATCCAAATCCTAACAACCCAATCTTAAATCCTAACTAAACACCTATTCTCTCTAATTACCTTCTAATCAAAAAATTAAACCTTAATCACCTTTCTTCTCCTCTTTCACCCTTCAAACTCACAGCCGACCAACACCTCCCCTCACCCATGGGATCTTTCTCCATAGGCTTGCCATAACACCCCTCCTTCTTTAACCCACGTTCGCCATACCCTCTCACTGGAGCCACAGAGCATCTCTCCTCCACGCGTCAGGTTCTTCCTCTTCTCCTCGGCCTCCTTCGTGGACTTCTCCATGCCGCACCAAACCACCCCACCATGGCGCCGAGCCTCCCCTAGGCCACTGTCCTTGGCTGAGACTCTTCCAATTCAGTAACCCTTGGAACCCCCTTGCAACCTCCAAGCACCGTCGCACCATCTCCGTCGCGTGACCAGAGCTCCACCTCCCTTCTGGCGTCGAGATCCGAACAATGGCACATCCCTATGGTTTCTCCTCCACTTCGGCAGCCGCGCCAAGCTCTATAGCCATAGCCTGCACCCTTCTCCATGGCCGGCTGCAGCTCTCTTAGCTGGAGCCACAACTCCGTGGTGGCGCCTCCATGGTTAACCCTTCCCTTCGGCGAGCCATTGCCTGGCCTCCGCCTCCCCGAGTTTCCCTACGCCTCCACAGATATCGGCAATAACTTGCACCCTGTTTTACATTGAAAATCAATATAGGGAAACTTATAAAAATTTGAAGAGAAGGTTTCAAATAATTAAAAAAGGAAAAATTACAATTGTCTCTTTTGAGATTCTGGGAAGTGTGCCAGTAGAAGTTTGGTCAGCACGCGACCACTTTTTTCTATTGACGATGCCATCAATGGAGTCTTAAGGAATTCCTTCTCACTTTGTTCCGAGGATTCCTTGAGAGAGGAAAGTCTTAGGGTATTGACACCCTGAATTTAGAGAAGTGATTCTCTGAATACTTTGAAAGTAAGAGAGTCCACTCTTTTTCTCTCTTTCTGCCTCTTGATATCTTGATCTTCAGCTTGCCCGTCAGCCAGCCCCGAGCTCATCTTATGAACAAGCTATCTATAGGCTCTGAGGGGTGTAACTGCCCTAATAATTAAGCAAGACTGATCATAGTCAATTAGCCTCACGCCAGAGGCTATTTTTAGCTTTGCGCGAGGCTAAGCTAGACAGGCTCGCGCGAGTCAAAAAATGGTCATTTGACTCGGCTGTCTCCACTTAATGTGGGACGAAGTGAGTGGATGTAACTACCTACTTAAAATGACATTCACCCCACTAAAGTAGCGGGATTAGCCTACTAAAGACTTGGTCAAGTGTTGACCTAGCAAACCCTCCTGTAAGGGGTGCAGAAAGCTTCACGCGAAGCTGAAATTAGCTTCAAGTGAAGCTAGCACAGCTCCTTTAGCGAAGCACAAGAAAGCTTCATGCTAAGCTAGTATTAGCTTCAAGCGAAGGTGTAATTAGCTTCAAGCAAAGCTGAAAATTAGCTCTTTACAGATCTATGAAGAGATTCAAGCGAAGCTTACAGGAAGAGATTCAAGTGAAGCTCACAGAAAAAACTTCAGGCGAAGCTCACAAGAAAAGCTTCAGGCGAAGCTAGTATTGGCTTCAGACAAAGTTGTAATTGGCTTCAATCGAAGGTGAAAGTTAGCTCTTTACAGAGCTATGAAGAGCTTCAAGGGAAGCTATCCTCTTGAACCATGCTTAGGCCTCTTTACAGGTGATGCTTGGCTTACTGTCTGCTTCACTGGATCAGTAAATTTTAAGTCATCGCTTGGTCTCTGAGAATGGGTAGAACCTGGTCTTCAGTTTGTCCGCATCTTATCTTTTGTAAATGTTAAAAAGTTTGGATATCGTTCGGACCAGTTGAAGTGCTACTGGGGAATTTGTCTCTTTGGAGTGTCAACAAAACCCCCTTCAAAGTTTTCATAAATCTACAATGGGATGTTTTAGATTTTAAAATACTTTGTATTGCTTTGATTGTTGAAGAAAAGACTACAAATATGTAGATTTTAGCTTCGCCTTCATGGTTGAACTCAGCTTCGCTTTCATCGCTGAGATAAACTCGCCTCTGGACTGAGATAGCCTCGCATCTGGATTATTTTAGATAGGTTCACTTATAAAGCGAAGCTAACTTATCAGCGCTTCCCAGAGCGTTAGCTTCGGATGCGCTATGAGGGAGGTTACTCCCCTCCCCGAGGCAAAATAGCTTCGTATGTGTTACGAGTAAGGTTACTCCGCTCCCCGAGGCAAAACAGCTTTGCATGTATTACGAGGGAGATTACTCCCTTTCTCGAGGCTAAATACTTGAGTGCTTTAGCCTCGCTGGTGCTTTGAAATTTGAAGCGATAGTGGTGAGACTAGGCCATGAGGCCTATAAATAGGGTTCATGCAGTCCTTTTCTAGAGAAATATTTTCTCTTTTCAGTGAGCCTTCAACAGGCCATTTTCCTCCCTCTCTTTTGAGTTTGAAAACACCAGAGTCTTCATCCTTTCCATCTCTCCAAATCGAGATTCTTGATATCATCTCACCGTCCAGGCAAGGAAGCCGACGCCCTGAGGCAACAGAGGCCTTCACTCCGGTCGTCACCCAACCCATAACCGGTGAGTCTCGGCTGTTCAGAGACTCCACCAAGTAATTGGTGATTTTGAGGAGTTTATCTCCTTCAGTTATTTCAGGGATTGAATTCACTTGATCATTGCATTTGGTGAATATTTGGAGAAAGATTTTTAGCCTTTTCAAGCTTCATGCCGAAGCCAAGACTTGCCTGATTATGCGAAGGCATTTCTCAGGCGAGGCTATGCCTTGGCCTTTATAAGGTGAGGCTAGCCTTGTCGTATAGATGAGGCCTTTTTAAGGCCTGGCTGGCCTTGCCATACAGGCGAGGCTATGCTTTTACCTTTCTGAGGCGAGGTTAGCCTTGTCGTATAGGCGAGGATATGCCTTGGCCTTTTTAAGGCCTGGCCGGCCTTGCCATACAGGCGAAGCTATGCCTTGGCCTTTCTAAGGCTGCCATATAGGTGAGACTATGCCTGGGCCTTTTTAAGGCCTGGCTGGCCTTGCCATACAGGCAAGACTATGCCTTTGCTTTTCTGAGGCAAGGTTAGCCTTGTTGTATAGACGAGTCTATGTCTTGGCCTTTTTGGCCTTACCATACAGGCGATGCTATGCCTTGTCAGGTTAGCCTTGCCATATAGACGAGATTATGCCTTGGTCTTTTTGAGGCGAGGCTAGCCTTGCAATATAGGCAACGCTATGCCTTTGCCTTTTTCAAGACATAAGGGCCTTTCAAGCTCCCAAGTAAAGCTAGCCTTTTGAGGCTTTTAGCATTTTACCTCTGTGTAGTGTGAAGCTTAACCTCAGAGCGAAGTTAGTTTTGCTTGCAAAATGAAGTTATATCTGGATCAGTTTCACTCAGGAAGCGAAGTTATGACTTAGTACTTTCCTTTTTACTCAATGCTACCACATTTACTTTTCTTTGTTTTGCAGTGCATTACACTCCTGATCTATTGAGCAATCTCTTCAACTTGGCGATGAAGGTAGACGAGAGTATCCATCTCCATTTTTAAGTTCAGGCTTTACTTATCAGTAGGAAGAACATAAGGAGCAGCCAACACTAATTCTAAGAGGAAACCAACGTACATTTCGCAGTATTATTTCCACGATCATTTTCAAAGGCGATGACTGTATCATATTCAGAAGACTTAATCTTGTATTTAGAATTAGCACAACAAGCGTCAGTCGACAGTTTCTTATCCAGGATAGCCCACTTAGTTGTAGACTTATTCTATTGAGCTTAATGTATATAGGAAACTACATTATTGATTCCGAATCTCACCTTTGCTGGGTCTCTACACATGACATTTGAAGGTCACAGGAAAGGAGATGTCATCAGTAAGGTCTTGGATCCTCTCTTCACCAATCTTTTTCAAAGAAGTGACAGTGACGAAGAACCCATGCTCATTGGATGACTTTCTCGTGGCAAAATCTTCTATTAAGTGAAAAATTACAGCCTTGTGAGGGGAAGGCCTTTCGTGTCCAGTTGGTCTAGTGGAATCAGAATGTCCCATTGCATTTGACTTCGAGAAATGCCATTGTTCTCAAAAAAAGAGAGCGGAAGTAGATCTACCGCTCTGGACGTTGAACGTGTCGCGTGCTTTTGAAGTAAAGGCTAAATTGTATGAGAGAATCTTGATGTATCATCAATGTTTCTTCCTTTTTTGAATCAATAAAATATTTTCTTTTGACTCATTTGCCTTTCAATGTCTTCTTCTGTGTTTGTTTATATAACTACCCACAGATAATATAAGTTATCTATAGAATGAACTTAGTATGCAAGTTCTTTTGTAAGAACTAAAAGAATAAAAATTCACCAAGTTGAATTTTTGAAGAAATTACAAATGTGACGAAAATTATTCAGTGATTCAAAACATGATAAAATCAACCAAATATAAAAATCCACTGGGGATTAAAAAGGTAGATTTAAGAATCCATTAGGAATCACTAAATCCAAAAAGATTAAGTCTGGAGATTCATTAGTTCAGAGGTGACAAACTGGACATAACTGATTAGGAATCGTCATACAAGAGATTTTCTTATCAGAGATGATAAATTGGATATAATGACAAAGAAGGGTGAAATTGAGTAATTATCAGTTCAGAAGTAACGAACTGGACATAACCGATTAGAGATTACCAAATGCAGAGTGTTTACTATTCAGAGGTGACTAACTGGACATAACAGTAAACGAAAAGGAGAGACTTGACTATCTGTTGGTTTAGAGGTGATGGACTGGACATGACTGATTAAGAAGCCATCAAGCTCAGAATTTTGTCATTCAGAGATGACGAACTAGACATAACAACAAAATAAAGGTGACCCGGTTTTAGGGACCCATCTATTCAGAGGTGATAAATTGGATATGATAGACTAAGACATACTAAATTTTAAATCCGCTGCTAGAGGTACTTGTATTAACTTAGCAGCTAGCCTACTGGGGACTGCAAAAGTGAATTAAATCTAGGAACCCGACAGTTCAGAGGTAGTTTGGACACGACCAACTAAGGGACACCAGTCTCACAATCCGCTGTTCAGAGGAAGTCATATTAACTTGACAGTAAGAACTCCCAAACCTGATGGGGAAAGAAGAACAAGTTTATGGACTTATCTGTTTAGACGTGGCTAACTGGACATGACAGTTTGAGTACCATAAAAGGGGAGAGATCTAGGCATCTGTTGGTTTAGAGATAATATAGACATAACCGATTGGGAGTTACAAGACTCAAAGCCCTACCGTTCAGAGGTGATGAACTGGATATAATGGCAGAAGAATAGTCTCTACTAGATTGAAAGATGAGACTTGGCTATCTGTCGGTTCAAAAGTAATATGAACACAACCGATTAAAAAATCACCAAGCTTAGAATTTCTACCGTTCAGAGGTGACAGGCTGGACATAATAGTAAAAAGAGTTATTCCACTAGGGAATGTGATTTGATTTTGAATTCTGTGGGAATAATGGTGTTTTCCTTGGGAACCATTTGGAAGAAATTGTCAGAGGTATACTGCTAACGTGACAACCGAAGAGTTCACTAGAGACTGAAAAGGGTAATCATAGACTTCAAGGAGAGTTTATTAGAAACTCGATAAGGAGTTAGAAAATGAATCTTATAAGAGGTTATAGAAAATTTAGCGTTCTACAAGATGTCGGAGGTAGTGACATAAAGAACTCTATGGGGATACGATAGGGAGATGATTGTTCCCTAAAAAGTTGTCACAGGTAATTATTAACGTAACAACTAAATTTCTTGCTGCAGAATTAGAATGAGATTTTGTTCGAAGTGATGGTGACAATTTCTCCGCTTAGGAGTTTATAAAAATGACTTGTCAGAGGTATAAAATTAACTTGATAAGAATTCATTTACTGCTAGAGGTGTTTGAAAATAACAACAATTTGAGTGGACCGACCATTCTTGAAAAGAATGGTAAGTGAAATTTTATAAACTTGGGATATTAGTAAGATCCGCCAGGGGTATTCAAAAGGTTTTACTGTCAGAGGCGTGAGCTTTTAGTATGATAGTTCTGATTTGCACTTTATCTCCTTGGGAAAATGAATATAGCCTTCTGTGGTCCTACTATTCTGTAGGGGGAACTGGTAGGGGACTTTGGAGGAAGATATTGTTATCGGCAAAATGTAAGAATATTGCTAGAGAATTTCGCCGAGAGATAGAAAATAGTTTTCCTAAAACTTATTTAGGAACTAAAGCAATCCTGCTGGGAGTAGGAGAGTATTACTCCTAAAATGAAAGAAAAGTCAAAGGCGAAAACTTTAAGATGACTTTTTTGTTTCATGGATCCACCATTCCATGAAAGAGAATTGGTAGATGATTCTAGATGAATCAATTGGGATCAGATCCCTTAGGATTTTTAGCAAATCCTCAGCTATCAACGGATTTGTTATGCCTTTACCAACTACCATTTGAGTTGGGCTAGCCATGCTATTCCCCTTAGTATGATGAGTTGTCGAGGACTTTTTGTTGGTTTCAAGAGCCAACTTTTTGCTCTATCCTTAGATATTAGAGCTTAGGATTATTTTGTTGCTTTATGTAATTCGATGGGGATGTCAGGTTGCAACCAACATTCCTCATGAAATCTTTTCTGGTATCTTTTAATGTTGACACCGGGCAGTGTTGTCTCGTGATATTCAATCAGCTTGACTTTGAAGGGATCCTCAATGATCATAGGTCAAATGTTAACTTGATCAAGGATAACATTTCTTCAAGAATTTACCATTGATTGGCATCATAAGTATGTTATCGTTAGGATCTTTTGAGTAGACTGTCTTTACTACAAATAGTCCTTCCCATTTAGGTCGGAATGTGCCTTTATATTCGTGTGTCATACCATGGGTCGCCGACAGCTAAGGCCAAATCTCCCTTCTGAAAAATTCTCTCTTTGACTTTTTGTTGAAGGCCTTCGAGATTCGAGCCTGATAAAGCTCAATACACTGTTGAGCCTATAACTGCTTCTCGTTTAGTACTTCAATCTCTTGGAGACGTAACCGATTGTTATTTTATCAGTAATCTTGGTTGCCAGAGCAACACAAAGTGATGGTATTTGAATCTCCAAGGGTATAACCGCTTCCCATCCGTATACTAGAGCAAAGGCGTATTGCTTGCTGGGATTTGTACCATAGTTCGATAGGCCCAAAACACTCACTGAGCTTCTCATTCCAATCTAATTTACTTGAGGAGACAAACTTTTTGAGGAGCTTAATGATCGCCTTATTGAATGCTTCCGCTAACCCATTGGCAGCGGGGTTATATGCTATCGAGACGATATTCTGAATTCAGTATTTATCACAAACCGATAGAATGATTGGCTCATAAATTGAGGACTGTTGTTATGGATGATCCTTTGGGGGACACCAAATCGATGGATAACATTGTGTTTGATGAAGTTGATGATGTTAGTCGTTTTAACTTCAGCAAGCGGTACGACTTCTGTCCATTTTGAAAAGTAATCAGTTATCATAAGGATGAAAAGATGACCCCTAGCTGATGGTGGACTGATTGGTACTATTACATCATTTCCCTAAGTTTCAAATAGCCATGCTGTGACTATGGGATTATACAGCTCCGAGGGTTGGTGTACAAAATTCGCATGGATTTGACAAGCCTTGCACCTTTTCGTATATTTAAAAGTGTCAGCGATCATAGTAGGCCAATAATAGTCAAGTTGGCGCAGTAAATCCTTGAGCTTCAGACCTGGTTGATGAGCTCAACATATGCCATCGTGAGCCTCTTTGATTACTGATTGGTAGTCAAAAGTGCATTTTTATCATAATATTTACCATCACATTTTCATATTTATTCATTTAATTCTGCACAATTATTAATAATTTATAATTTATTGTGTGCAGGCCTCGAATTATTATTTTAATAATAAATAAAGCTTAATGAAGCCCAAAAGCCCATATTTGAAGCCCAAGAGTCAAAGTGCAAATAGCAGATTGTCAAAGTGCAATTATGCAAGGGCTGAAGTTGCAATTATTAAAAATGAGGGAAGGATAGAATTCTACCCAACCCTAAACTCTTGCAGGATGAGCATAAAAGCCAAAGATAAGAAGGAAATTCGTGGATAAAAGATTTGGGATATTTGAGATCAAGGTAACTTGATTTCTAAGTTATCTCGAAAATCCAGAATAAAAAGCCAGGATCACACTTCCAGAAGCAAGCGCCCAGATGGACGGACCAGAAGAAGCCACGCGCCAAAGCGCGTGGCCAGATTCCCTAGAAATGCCACAATTCCATGGCAAAATCCCAGTTTCTGCGGCAAAGTTGATGACATCATGGACCAACTTTCGTGGGCTACTTCATCCGGGACTCTTCGGCCTTCTGCACCTATGAATACCCCTTGCAGTGCAACGTACAGAGTCGTCCAGAGGCAAGCCAAGGGCCAAAAGCTAGGGTTTTTAGGTTTTAGGTTAGATTTCTTTCCTCTGTAAATTTTATTTTCTTTTTGTGAAAGCTGAGAGGAGATGATGTATTCATGGAGGAAGGGATCCACTTGTACTGATGGTGACAGCCGGTGTAAGCTGTAATTTTCCACCATTGTTTAATAATCAAATCGAAGCTTGTTTTTGTTCTTTTTATTCTATTCTTGTTTTATTGTGTCTCTATCTTTGTCTATCATTGTTCTTCTATTTTTGTTTTATGACATTGTTTCTTTCTCTAATGTCTTGCCCACCATGAGATCCAACTGCTTCGAGAATACCTAACCGAAGAAGGAACCTTGATGGCCTATGGCGATGAACAGGTCTTCATAGCTTGTTTTTCATTTCATAGAGTAGATTAAGAAGGCGGACGATCCTATAAGCCATGCTTGTACCCCTTCCAAGAAAAGGTAAATCATCCCAACGGTTCAAACGGTAAGCAGACTAAAGAGGTAAGTTTTCTTTTTCTTTTCTTTTCTTTTTGTAGATTAAATCACAACTTCTCCCAATTCTTTATTTGCCGACCCATTGTAATACCACTTCCTTTTTAATTTAACTAATAAAAATAAAAACTTTAGAGAAACTTGCTTAACGCTTCCATCGCAGTCCCTCCCTGAGGATCACGACCCGCATAGCCTTGCTACAGCGGATTAGAATTGAGAACTTGCACATCCTATTCTTAAAACTAAAATACTACATTTTGTGTGCAGGAAATCTCAGTCAACAAATTGGCGCCGTTGCCGGGGAAGGGATGGTAAGTTATTCTCTAATAAAAAAAATTTTTTATTAACTAATTCCTTTATTCTTTTCTGTTTGCAGGTTTGGAGAACAGGAAACAGAAATATAGCAGCAGCAGTGGACATATAGCTATCCTGTGCCTCTGCCCTCGAAGGCAGAGCACAGGAAGCTACTGTTTTGTCGCAGATCTGCGGCCAGAGCCGTAATTCTGCGGCAACAGTAGAGAACTACTGATCCTAATTTCTGCAGGTTGCTGCAAAGTTCGAATACTGTTTACTGCTCTGTTGATTTTGTTCTGTGATAACCCTGCTTACTGCTAATTAATTCAACAGTAAAAAGTTTGTTGTTAATGATAAAAATTGATTAGACGTTTGCATATTAGGCACGTGTCTTTTCAATTTATTTATTTTTACTGTTGAAGAGTGCTGACGACAAGGTACGTTTGCATAGCATATAGATTAGGAAACACTCTTGGTTGTTTACTGCTTTTTTGAGTGAATCTTATCTACTTATCTTGTACACTTGCACTAATTATCTTAAGGGCATAACCCATTAACAAGATAAGGTGGGGATTTCATCACCCTTCCTTAGCCCAAAAATCATATCCCAAGCACTCACTAACCCAAGCCTAACTTAAAAATTAGTAGACGTTGGCCCTAGGGACATCTCGGACTCAATAGGAGATTATCCTAAGGAGGAACAGTGCTGGAAATTGACTCTTGCTAAATTAGTGTCTAGAAAAGGGATTGAGGGCCGAAAGCCCGAAGATTGGTGGTTATTTAATTAAGGAACGTCTTTGACGGAAAACCTCCCACCACTCTTGCCCTGACCTGGCTGATTAACTTGTGGTCAAAGTCTGCACCCGACCTCCCGTGGACAGTCTAACCAGTTAGGAGTCGTCTAGGTCATAGGTCTACCCTAACTTAAGTTAGAAATTTTCTCTTTTTTGTTTGTTTATTTGTTTGTTTTCTTTTTTCTTTGTTTGTGTTGGTGTGATATGGCATATAATAATAATTCCAATTTTAATCCATATTACACACCTAACTATTATTCGGATATTACCAACCCGGCATATCATAACTTTGACCAATCTAGTGTGCCGGAATGGTCTTATCCGAATAACGATAACCCACACCCCCCATCTTATGACTATAATTTCCATAATAATTTCAACTCGTCACAGAGTTTATGGGGTTTCGAGTCCCCCGAGTCTAATTCTCGACCAAATTGTCCTCCATATCCATCTAGTCCACATTCTTCCCAAGATTCATACTCAGATCCACCCATTCAGAATAGAAATCCATCTATCTTGGAAATGATGAGTATGAATGAGTCCAAGCAAAAATCATCATCAATCTTAGACATGATGATGCGTGAGTCCACCGACTCACAACTTCATCACGATTACCCGTCCTATTTTCAAGTCCAATCAGAACATGATGCACCATCGACTATGAAAGGATGCTTGCCGCCATGACTCAGGCTAGATTAGCCCGTGATCGTGACATAGATCTGATGGTTCAATCCTTACGTTCTCACCGTTCGGCCATTTCTGATTTTGTTGACCATTCTGTTAGAGCCGACGAACCAAGTTGCTTTGGACAACAAGATTCTACTTCAGTGCCATCAATTGAACTTGCCGAAACTCCAATTCTTGATAATTTGGCAAGTTTTTCCTTTCCTGAAATAGAACTTGAGGATGAATATGATCTTGATCCCCAACTTGATGATTCAATTTTATTTCCTGATCCAATAATGAGTCCAGTGTCTTCACCTGATTTCACTTTTTCCGAGTCAACATTGGACCCTATTCCATTCATCATGAAATTGAATCACCCATTTTAGATGATCATATTGAACTTGACCAATTGTGCAATTTTGAAAATCCTATGGATAAATTGGCAAGTTCTTTTTATTACATTGAACCCAATGAGATATGCGACCTAGATTCTCACAATCTCTTTACTTCTGAAACTGATTGTACAATTCTGACGGAAGATGTTGACCTTAGTTTTGAAGAATTGTATGGCGATGAGCTAGAATTCCTTAATATTGGAAGTAAAGAGATATTATCCATATTAGGTCACATTCCATTGTGGGAAGAAGATTGTGGACTTGAGTTTCAATTTCTTGACATGGACTCACTTCTTGAACCTAGCCCGACTCCTGAGCCCTTACTTGATTTGAGCATCTTCCTCGAGTCGGTATTCGTTCCCGCACCAATAATGTCCAAGTCAATAATTCCATCTTTTCATACTCCATTTTGGGACAAGGAGGTTGAGACAATTAACTCTGAAATTTATTATGAAAATTGGAAATTTGATGGGGTGGAAATACTAAAAACTGATTATACATATATTTTAGTGGGTTATGTAAGGAAAGTTTCTGGTGGGTTCCACCAAATTATATGTTATCTTGATTGGGTAGCAACGCTTGGCCCAATTAGACCACCACCGGAACCACCACCTTAAGGTAACTTCCGCCTTCCCTTGTTCTGTTTCATGCATATATGCATTCATTCATACATTGAGGACAATGCATGAGATAAGTGTGGGGGTGGGCTTTACTAACATACTAACATAGGTAAAAACTAACAAAAATTTGCTAAAAAAATAAAAAAAAATTTGTTATAAAAGGGAAGTATTTTGACTTATTTTTTGAAAGAAATCTAAGTTAGTTTTAAGGATTAGGAAAATCATGATTAGGATTTCTAAAAACTTGGTCAAAATAAATAAATTGTTTAAATTTTAGGTATAGGAGAGAAATTGAATAAATAATTAGTCTTGATTTTTACCTTAATGAAATGTGCATACCTAATGCATATTTAGGATTCTAAGACAAAGACCTTTGTGCCTCATATATATAAAAAAAAAAAGAGAAAATCACCAATTAAGCTGGATACATGTGCCTCAAGAAGCATAAGTATTCACGCCTAAAGGTGAATGCAAAAAATAAAAAATAATAAAACCTTAGTTTCGTGGCCTAATTCACTCGAATTTGAGTCCGCGGGGTGTTTTCTCACCTGGTGCCCTAAAGCCGACCGGTTTGGGAGTCATCGACTTTAAGTTCGCTACATGGGTGGATTAGAAAGCCTAAACTAAGAAAATTACTTATATGTATTAACACATCTAATAATCAATTAGTTAGGTATTAGGGCCTCAAGAAGCCTTGATACTTACACGAAAGAAAATTAGATGAGTTATACATATTAAAAAATAATAATATTATTATATAAATAAATAATAAAGAGGCATGAGAGTCCAAGTTAAGGAATTCTTAGTAAAAACATAAGGATGCATATGATTTTTGGTAACGAAAAAGACTATATTAGAAATTCAATTTTAATTCTTACCTAAAATGAAAATAATTAATTTTATAAAGACTAAGTTTAAAGAATGAATAAAAATGAGGATCCTAAAACTTATAGACTACTTAATCTCTTCAATAATAATTCAAATATTTTTCTTTTTATGGATTTTGTGGGTGCAATCCGCTGAAAACCCTCACGAGACAACACTCGTCCTCTAGGGTAACCTAGAGTTTAACGACTTGTTGCACGTGCTAAGTGCAATCGTGATTCCTACGAAAGTGAGTTAGGTTAGATTAACTTTTCATTTCTTTTTCTTTTTCTTTGTTTTTACTCGAGGACGAGCAAAAAGATAAGTGTGGGGGTGTGATTGGTAGTCAAAAGTGCATTTTTATCATAACATTTACCATCACATTTTCATATTTATTCATTTAATTCTGCACAATTATTAATAATTTATAATTTATTGTGTGCATGCCTCGAATTATTATTTTAATAATAAATAAAGCTTAATGAGCCCAAAAGCCCATATTTGAAGCCCAAGAGTCAAAGTGCAAATAGCAGATTGTCAAAGTGCAATTATGCAAGGGCTAAAGTTGCAATTATTAAAGATGAGGGAAGGATAGAATTCTACCCAACCCTAAACTCTTGCAAGATGAGCATAAAAGCCAAAGATAAGAAGGAAATTCGTGGATAAAAGATTTGGGATATTTGAGATCAAGGTAACTTGATTTCTAAGTTATCTCGAAAATTCAGAATAAAAAGCCAGGATCACACTTCCAGAAGCAAGCGCCCAGATGGACGGACCAGAAGAAGCCACGCGCCAAAGCGCGTGGCCAGATTCCCTAGAAATGCCGCAATTCCACGGCAAAATCCCAGTTTCTGCGGCAAAGTTGATGACATCATGGACCAACTTTCGTGGGCTACTTCATCCGGGACTCTTCAGCCTTCTGCACCTATAAATACCCCCTGCAGTGCAACGTACAGAGTCATCCAGAGGCAAGCCAAGGGCCAAAAGCTAGGTTTTTAGGTTTTAGGTTAGATTTTCTTTCCTCTGTAAATTTTATTTTCTTTTTGTGAAAGCTGAGAGGAGATGATGTATTCATGGAGGAAGGGATCCACTTGTACTGATGGTGACAACCGGTGTAAGCTGTAATTTTCCACCATTGTTTAATAATCAAATCGAAGCTTGTTTTTGTTCTTTTTATTCTATTCTTGTTTTATTGTGTCTCTATCTTTGTCTATCATTGTTCTTCTATTTTTGTTTTATGACATTGTTTCTTTCTCTAATGTCTTGCCCACCATGAGATCCAACTGCTTCGAGAATACCTAACCGAAGAAGGAACCTTGATGGCCTATGGCGATGAACAGGTCTTCATAGCTTGTTTTTCATTTCATAGAGTAGATTAAGAAGGCGGACGATCCTATAAGCCATGCTTGTACCCCTTCCAAGAAAAGGTAAATCATCGCAACGGTTCAAACGGTAAGCAGACTAAAGAGGTAAGTTTTCTTTTTCTTTTCTTTTCTTTTTGTAGATTAAATCACAACTTCTCCCAATTCTTTATTTGCCGACCCATTGTAATACCACTTCCTTTTTAATTTAACTAATAAAATAAAAACTTTAGAGAAACTTGCTTAACGCTTCCATCGCAGTCCTTCCCTGAGGATCACGACCCGCATAGCCTTGCTACAGCGGATTAGAATTGAGAACTTGCACATCCTATTCTTTAAACTAAAATACTACATTTTGTGTGCAGGAAATCTCAGTCAACAATTACTTATTTCGCTTCTGAATTGGATAGACAACGAAGAAGTATACTGTCGTATGAACGACGGTATAATGATTAGTCTACAGTTCTACATTATTATATCATATTTTCCTACTGATTTATGAATAAAATATTGATCTAAATCGTGTTTTGGTCTCTTTTGCAGATAATCAAGACAAGGAGGGCAAAAGGGTAGTAAGAGCTTAATTAAACCCATTTTCGGGTAATTAAATCTGAAATTCTTGGAGGCCAAATAAGGGAGCTTTTAGAAGATGCATTGAACCTAGACCCTTGCGTACGTCAGACGAATATCTGGACGAAAATAACCGAATCTGAGCATATCTGTAAGGTCCCCGAAGCGAGACGAATCTAGCACAAAAACCAGGGACCTAGGTCCCTGGTATTGCCGTGAAAACGCGGCTATGCCGCGTTTCTATGGCCCAATGGTGGTCCCACGCGTCGTTTTTGACGCGTGGCCTTGTCTCGTCTTTTAGAACCTCCTTTCGCCTATATATACCCCTGTAGCAGCCCAGAATGCAAGCAGATTAAAAATAGGCTAGGTTTTCTATTTTTTAGTGTAGTGTAGGTGTTCTTCTTCTTTCTTTTGTATTTTTATTTTCTTTTAGATCCATGTATTAGAGCAGAGAGATTTAAAGAGAGAAAGAGAGAAATTGATGTAATAGATGGTGCCAATCTATGTAAAGGTTTCTCCTTTCTTCTCCATTATAATCTTCTCTATCTTCTACATAATGCTTAGCTAACTTTTCTTCTGATGAAAATCTAACTACTAACCGCTAACCATCTAACCACTTACTTGATAATCCACATGAATTTAATAGCCTCTACAAGGCCTTGCTCTTGCAAGAGTCATTGATGGCTCATGATGATGGATTTTTACATTCTAACATTTCTAACATCTGACCCACTAACTTGCTAACTTGCAATGTCTTCTTATTTTTCATGCTCACCTCTACCAGTTTTGATGCTCTAATAGTAGCTTGCAACTTGTTGTATGGTATGGACGTGCGGTTTGAATGTTGATGGATAATCTTATGAGCCATGCTTTGTATCGTCTCTTAAAGCCAAGGATTAGTGATGACCAAGGATCAATGTGAGGCAACTATCACTAAGAGGTTAACATGGTTAGTGGAGCAATTAGTAGTTAGTAGCCATGAGTTTTCTTTTATCTTATTTTAAAAATCAATTCCAAAATCTTTTATCATTTTTTCTATCATTGTTTTTACCATCCTCTTAGTTCACCTTTGTTTCATTTTCTTTTTGTTTTCAAAACCACTTCTTATTTTGTTTTCACATCACCATTTTCATCGTCTCCTCTACCTATCACTTCTGGATTTCTTTTCTTTTTCTTTTTCTTATTCTTTAATAAAGAAGAACTTGTTAACAATCGACGTGAATAAGAACTATTAATGCTTCTATCACCTCCCGTCCCTGTGGATTCGACCCGTTGAGCCAATGCTATAACGAAAGTATCGAGGGAACATTAGCACACACACATATAATTACATTGATTTCATAAAACACATCTTTCTAGTGCTGGTTACATCCCGATCAAATTTTTGGCGCCATTGCTGGGGATGGGAATGGTTTAAACTCACATTTTTGTTAACATTTTCTTCTCTGTTTTGGTGTGCCGGTTAATTTTTGTAGAAACTTAATATTGTAGAACTCTCCTTTTACTTACATGTCCCAGCTCTAGAAAGCAGGGACTCTGCTTCCATAATTGTGCGGCAAAAACCTAAGAAAAGCAGCACAAATGTGGCATTTGTGTGGCATTTGGATTTTATCTTTTGCAGGATCTTGCAAGTTGTATATATTGATATATTCTACTGCTAATTTTCTACTTTGATTGCCTACACATTTTAATAAATTAAAGAACTAAAATACGGTATTTGGACGCTTTTAAAATGATTTAGACATTTGCATTTAGGCACATGTCAAATTTCAATTTTAATATACTGTATTTTGTTCTGTTGTTGTGATCTGAACTGAGGTATACATATGACATTGCATATAGCATAGGACAAACACGTGGGTGATTTATTCGTTTTGTGTTATATTCTTATCTATATTGCACACTTGCACGAATTGGACTTAAGGGCATAGCCTAATACAAAATAAAGTGGGGATTTCATCACCCTTCCTTAGCCCAAAAATCTCCTCTCCACTCACACAACCCTTGCCTAATAAAAATTGATAGACGTTGGCCCCTAGGGACATCTCGGACTCATTAAGAGATTGACCGAGGGTGGAACTTGTTTTGAATCTTACTATTGTGAAATTGGTGTCTAAGGTTGGGGATTAAGAGGTTACGCCTCGAAGATACCATGGTTTGGCGTAATTAAGGCCCGTTGCTTACGCACGGATACCTCCCATATATTTTGCCCATACCTGGCCAATTAGCTTGTGGTCAGATTCCTACAACAACCCCCTCGATAATCGACCAGTTAGGAGTCGTCTAGGTCTAGGTCAACCCTAGTTTAGGCTTGGTTTTGATTTTTTTCTTTTCTTTTTGTTTGTTGCTTGCTTTTTCTTTTTTGTTTGTGATTGTTTGTGAAATGGAATTCAACAATAACAATTCTTTCAATCCTAATATAAATCCATATTTTACACTGACCCCATTTGATTCGAATAATTTCAATCCACCTTTTTACAATATGAACCAACCAAATACACCGGGTTGGCCTTATCCGAATCAATACAGCCCATACCTCCAATCTTATAACCATAATTTCCAAAATAATTTTCACTCTTCACAGAGTCAATGGGGATTCGCCTCTACCGAGTCAAAATTTCAACTATCTTGTCCACAATTTTCACAATATCTATTCCCTAATTTTGCTTCCTATACGCCTTTTCTAGAACCACCCATTGAAGAAAAATCCGAGTTAGAATAGAGTATAGAAGCCAACCTACAAGAGGCCGAGTGACAATTTCAGAAAATGATGACCTCCCCAATTTCACAATATTTTCAAGAGTCTTACTCAGTCCCACCTTTTTAAAATAATCAAACATCTATCTTAGAATTGACTGAGGAACTCTTGTGTGAGTCCGAGCGACAATCTCACAACTTATTAGATTCACAATCTTCACAATTTTACAAAACCAAGATTCTTACACTCCCTTTCTAGAACAACCAATTGAAGAAAAATCTGAGCTAGAAAAGAGTATAGAAATCTTGCATGAGACCTCACAACAATTTCAAAAATCTTTTACCCAGTCTATTGATAGGTTAGAAGCACAACTGAGTCAATTGGTCAACATTCATAGGAATGAAGAAACTCACTCTTATCAACCTTTGACCAATTCAGATATCTCTAACTCTATCAACCTAGACCGGGAATCATATTATTTAGAAAACCAAGATTCAATTTCAGCACACCCATCTGAACTTGACCAAACTTCAAATGTTGAATATCCCATTGACATTTTGGCAAGTTATCCTTTTCCTGAGATTAAACTTGAGCATGAATATGATCCTGAACCTCAACTAGGTAATTCAGTTTCACTTCCTGATTCAATAATGACTGAGGTGTTTTTACCTGATTTCAGACTTTTCCCGAGTCAACATTGGATCCTGTGCCAATCCATCATGAAATTGAATCACCAATCTTTTATGATCAACAAATTGAACTTGATCAATTTCATACTTTTGAATGTCCCATTGACAAATTGGCAAGTTTTTCTTTCAAAGAAATTGAACTCAGAGAAGAATGTGACTTCGATCCTCAAATTTGTGATCCAGTTCAAATTCCTGAATCAATATTGACTCTGTTTCGCTACCCAGTTTGAGCAACATTTAAGAGTCAGTTTTGGTTCCCATACCTGTCATTCTTGAACTTGAATCACCAATCTCAGAGAGTCACATTCCATTGTGGGAAAATGACTGTGGACTTGAATTTTAACTTCTTGATTTGGACCCGATTCCTGAGCCAATCTCGATTCCAGAACCTTTACTTGACTTAAGTCAAATTCATGAGTCAGTGGTCATTCATGTGCTTCCTGAGTCCAAATCAATCATTCCATCTTTTCATACTCCATTTTGGGGCAAGGGTGTTGATAATAATGACTCTGAAATTATTTTGACAATTTAGAAATTAGATGGGGTAAAATTCATAATAAAAATCATCCATATTTACATCATAATAATGGGTTGTATTATAGAGGTTTCTGGTGGGTTCCTCCAAACTCCACACAAATTGGATTGGGCCGCATTTCGTGGAACAATCAAGCCACCACCGGAACTACCACCTTGAGGTGATTTTTCCTTCCCTCTCTATTTGTTTCATGCATACATATATTCACGATGCATTGAGAACAATGCATGAGATAAGTGTGGAGGAGAGTTTACTAACGTAGAGTTTTTAGATTTTCTTTCTTTTACACTTCTTTTAGTATATTCTTAGAAATTTTCCCTTTTGTATAGGATTTTTCCTTTCTTTAAAAACTTTTTGAATAAGAGAAGAATATTTGATCTATTTTTAAGAAAATTAAGATGATCTTAGAAATTAAGGAAACCTTAATTATGATATCTTAAACCTAGTTGAAATAATAGATCTTGTTTAAAATTATAGGTTAAGTATAAAAGATTGGGGAGATAATTTTATCTTGAATTTTTTGCCTTAGATAGTTTGCACTTCACATAAACATAATTTTTGGGATGGAAACAAAGACCTAAAGTGCCATAAAATAAAAATAAATAAAAAGAAAAAATATATTATATATGAAGAAAAAAATCACTTATTAAGCTGGATAACTATATCTCAAGAAGCATGATTATTCACGCCTAACGGTGGTCAAAAGAAACAAATAATCCCCTTTAGTTTTGTGGCCTTATTTACTCGAGTCCTTAAACCTGAGGGATGTTTTGGGAGTCATCGGTTAAAGCCTCATTACCGGGTGAACTAGAAAGCCTAAGAAAAGAAAAAAGAAAAAAAAGGAAAAAGAAAAAATATATCTAAATAAATGGCTTGATGGTTAGAGTTGAAATCCTAGAAATCTTCACTATCACAAAGCGCATAATATCTAGGTTTTATGAAGGATAAAATTTTCAATCTAATTTTGAATTCTTATCTTAATTGAAGACAAGATCTTGCATATAGACTAAGTTTAAGGAAGAATAATTTTTGGTGGACTTATGATCTTAGATCGCTTATATTTTTGCAAAAATATTTTGAAAACTTTTCTCTCTTTCAAAATGCGTTTTCAAAATATTAACATTTGTCTTCTTTCTTTATGGATTTTGTGGGTGCAATCCGCTAAAAACCCTCAGGAGACAAAATTCCTTCTCTAAGGGTAACCTAGAAGTTTCTCGGCTTGTTGCACACGCTCAGTGCAACCGCGTCATCTGCGAAAGTGGTGTAATAATATTTATAGTATAGTTTTTCTTTTCTTGTTTTGCTTGGGACAAGTAAAAGATAAGTGTGGGGGTGTGATTAGTCTACAGTTCTGCATTATTATATCACATTTTCCTACTGATTTATGAATAAAATGTCAGTCTAAATCGTGTTTTGGTCTCTCTTGCAGATAATCAAAACAAGGAGGGAAAAAGGGTAATAAGAGCTTAATTAAACCCATTTTTGGGTAATTAAATCCAAAATTCTTGGAGGCCAAGCAAGGGAGCTTCTAGAAGATGCATTGAACCTCGACATTGCGCACGTCAGATGAATATCTAGACGAAAATAACCGAATCTGAGCACATCTGGAAGGTCCCCGAAGAGAGGCGAATCCATGCACGAAAACCAGGGACCTAGGTCCCTGGTATTGCCGCGAAAACGCGGCTATGCCATGTTTCTACGGCCCAATGGTGGGCCCATGCGTCGATTTTTGACGCGTGGCCTTGTCTCGCCTTCTAGAACCTCCTTTCCCCTATATATACCCCTGTAGAGGCCCGGAATGCAAGCAGATTGAAAATAGGCTAGGTTTTTTATTTTTTAATGTAGTGTAGGTATTCTTCTTCTTTCTTTATAATTTTATTTTCTTTTAGATTCATGTATTAGGGCAGAGAGATTCAGAGAGAGAAAGAGTTAGATGGTGACAATCTATATAAAGGTGTCTCCTTTCTTCTCCATTGTAATCTTCTCTATCATGTACATGATGCTTAGCTAACTTTTCTTCTCATGGTGATCTCACTACTAAGCACTAACCATCTAACCACTTTCTTAATAATCCACATGAATCTAATAGCCTCTACAAGGCTTTGCTCTTGCAAGAGCCATTGATGGCTCATGATGATAGATTTGGTAACTTGCAATGTCTTCTTTATTTCATGCTCACCTCTAATCGGCTTTGATGATCTAATAGTAGCTTGCAACTTGTTGTGAGGTATGGATGTGCGGTTTGAATGTTGATGAACAATCTTATGAGCCATGCTTTATATCGTCTCTTGAAGCCTAGGATTAGTGATAGCCAAGGATCCATGTGAGGCAACTATCACTAAGAGGTTAGCATGATTAGTAGAGTAATTAGTAGTTAGTAGCCATGAGTTTTTTTATCTTATTTTAAAAACCAATTCCAAAATCTTTTAACATTTTTTCTATCATTGTTTTTACTATCCTCTTAGTTCACCTTTATTTCATTTTCTTTTGGTTTTCAAAATCACTTCTTATTTTGTTTTCACATCGCCACTTTCATCGTCTCCTCTATCTATCACTTCTGAATTTCTTTTCTTTTTCTTTTTCTTATTCTTTTACAAAGAAGAACTTATTAACAACCGACGTGAATAAGAACTGTTAATGTTTCTATCGCCTCCCGTCCCTGTGAATTCGACCCGTTGAGCCACTGCTATAACGGAAGTATAGAGGGAACATTAGCACACATATACAATTACATTGATTTCATCAAACACATCTTTCAAGTGCTGGTTCCGCCCCGATCATATAACGTCTTTACCACTGCATCATAATAGAATCGAGTAGACCTTCATCGAACAGACACCGCTTCCCTGGGGTCATCAGACAATATGTCGTGCAAGGTATAGTTGATGATCAAGAATCGCCAGTCCCTTGTTTGAAGTTTGTTGAGGTTGTATGGACTTCGCTAACCTCTAAACCGTACTTCGGACAGAAGAGATGATGGGTGGCCTCTGTGAAGCGGTAAGTGGTATAAGCAGGTAAAGCCAGTGTAGTTACTAGTGCGGTTAGAGCATCTGTCTTTGTATATTGGAGGAGAAATACATGACTGATATAGAAACCTTCAAATGTATTAGCCAACTGAATGGTTGTATGGTGATAAGATATTAGGTCTTCATGATGACTTCATATTCACCCTTGACTTGGTTGATGACCAACTTGGAATTACCTAAGCTTCAAGGTATCATAACCCATTTGTTGAGCGAGTTGGAGGCCAATGAGCAAAGTATTGTACTCAGCTACGTTGTTGGAATAAGATTCCGTCAGCGAGAACGCATGAGGAAGGATGTGACTATCGGATGAGATAAATACTACCCCCACTCCGATGACAGTCTTGCCCTTTGGTCCGGTTCTTGATGCACCATCAAAGAACAACAGCCATACCTCATCGCTTGAAGTCATGTTGCTTTGATAACTTCATCCAGGATATCTTCATGTAGCTTTGTAGTTTCTAGAATTGGATGAGATGCCAACAAGTCTGCAAGGGCTTGACCCTTGATGTCCTTCTGAGGTATGAAAGTCATATCATATTGGGATAACAGTGTGGCCCAATTAGCCAACCTAGAGTTCAGAGAACTTGGTTTTGTCTTGAGAATTCACAGAGGATTAACTCTTGAAATGGCAATGAATAGCCTACCCGACCAAGTAATGTCGTATCTTCTGGAAGGTGAAGACCAGAGCAAGGTACCCCTTTTTGACTAGGTTGTATCGACCTTCAGCTCCAATCAAGGTTCTGTAGAGATAATTGATGGCTTGCTCGACACCTTAATCATTCTTCTGTGTGAATAGAGCATCTAAAAGATGATCCATGGATCTTACATAAAGTAAAAATGATTTTCCCGAAACAGAAGATGCTAGGACCGGAGGCTTAGTGAGGTATGTTTTGATATCCTCAAAAGCTTTTTGACAGGCGTCATCCCAGATACGAACTTCTTCATTAGTCGTGTAAATGGTTAACAACGACTCTGTAGATTTAAGATAAATCTACGGATGTAAGCTAGCCTGCTTGTTCTTTGAGATTCTTTGGAGGCTGCACAAGATGTATTTCTTTAGATGTGACAATGAATTCAAGGAACTTACCACTTGAAACACCCAAGAAAGACTTCATCGGGTTCATCTTCAGCTGGTGTGCCCGCATGAGGTCGAACACCATTCTCAAGTAATGGAGATGATTTTCTTGTCACGACTTTTGATTGCAATGTCATCAACATAACACTCCACTATCTTTCGTAAGTGATCACAGAAGATTGTACTCATTGCATGTTGGTAGGTGGAACCTGCATTTTAAAAGCCAAATGGCGTAACCATATAGCAAAACACACCCAATGGTGTTTGGAATGATGTATGCTTTTCATCCTTCAGGTACATCTTGATTTGAGTGTACCCTAAAAAGCTATCCATAAAAGACATACTTTCGAAACCACACTGTTGTCAATCATGACATCCATGATGGGTAACGAAAATTCGTCTTTAGGACAGGCTATATTAAGATCGTGAAAGACAACACAAACTCAGATCTTTTCATTCTTTTTAAGGACGAGCACAAGTTAGCAACCCCAGTCTGGGTGTTGTTCTTCTCGAATGAAGCCACATTTGATGAGTTTTTGAACTTCCGCTTCGATCGCCTCCATGACGTAAGGTCGGAACCATCGTTGTTGTTGTTTTACCGGCTTAGCATATGGTTTCATGTTGAGATGATGCATGGCCACCTGAGGGTCAAGGCCAGTCATGTCTTTATAGTTCCAAGCAAAGACATATATATATTCTTTTATCAGGGATATAAGATCTTGCTTCTCTGTCGGCGATAAACTTTCGCTTATAGAATAAGCTTCGGGTGCATTTGATCACCTATATCAATTTGGATTACTTTATATTTTGTAGAAGGGTCGCATTGTTCAAAATGCTTTTTCCATTGAAGATTAAGTTGTTGAGCCCAAGGATCAATGTCGAATAGCTCAATGTCCTTTTTTGATTTTTCCTGACTGGTTGCTGTCATGTTGACGAAGAGTTTCTTGAAAGCAACCCCCCATACTTACATCAATTCCTAATCCGATGAGTCAGCAGAATATGTTGGCAGAGACTTTTTAGACTCTGAATCAGATCTAACAGATGGAGTAGTGTACCCCAACCCCCTGCGAGTCTGATCATAGTAATTTACAGGCTTTCCCTTCAGTATAAAAGGTTGTAGAGGAAGCATTATCCTTTTCCAAAATTCAGGCCTTCCCATGACGTAAGTCGTATCCCATTTCTTTCATCATACTATACGCTGATCGTGCATAGTGAAAGAATTGGGGGCTCCACGTCTTCATCCGAATCAATGGATGCAGTAATCCAATGCTAGAGTTTGCCAAATATGATTGGCAAATGGTCCTCTTAGAAGATGAAACTACAAATACAGACCCATTGTTCTCCTCTATACACATACATGCCGTTGACATAGGCAGGGGGATGTGTAGAGAACTCATGTCAACAAGACTATTTCCATCATCACAACACAAGGAATAATCGAAACTGACATTTTCATTAAGGACCCATTCGTCGCCATTGTCGGTGGAATTATTATAATTAGGATCATTCAGATATGCTACAATTGGTTCCTCATCAAAAGAAACCTCTGGATCCTCTCCTGATTCTGAGTCCGCTTCGTTGCCACTATCGATGTCATTAGGTAACAATTTTTCTACCACTTTACCATTCTCTTTATAAAGTAGAGAATCAGTGAAGTAGTTCTCCACCCCTTTGAACGATTGCATTTCGGCGAACTCTGTTTTGACCATCGCCTTGTCATCCATATATTTGAAGTATTGATTGAGTGTGGAAGATAAAATCCAATTGGCATGAATCCAAAGTCGTCTGAGCAAGAGGCTGTAGGATGTGTTGGTGCTGATGACGTAATACATCATTTCTGATTTCGGATCTCCAATTTGGCATCTGAGCTTGTTCAAAGGATACTACTCCTGGCTTTGAAGCCATTTATGGTTGTAGTCATGGTTGACAACCTGCTCAACAGGATGCTGAGAAAATAAAGAATCTTTTAGGGATAATGTTCAGAGCAGACCCCGAATTAACTTGTATTCTCTCGATGTGTGTGGACCCAGTGTACCTAGTGTAGCATAAGGGCCTATTGAAATATACCTAGAGGAGGAGTGAATAAGTGTTTTGCTAATCAAATGTAATTTTAAAACTACTTATGATGAATTATGCAAACAGTTACTCAAAATAAGAATTGAAGCCGAATTTCCCTTGAAGGGCTCTAGAACTTCTCCTCTTTGATTCCTCTAGATAATGCGTTGAGGTGCTCAATTGCCTCCTTATTGAGATGAGTATTGACCGATAGTGAAAGTGATGGATGAAATGCAAGCAATGATATTAAGTAAGATGAACAACCACACAAGTATGAAAAGTAAAAGCAATAGCAAGTAAGATACAAGCAATCACAAACACAAAGGAATTATTCGAGGTTCGAGCCACCGCTCTACATCTCCACCTTCACCACTATGAAGGATTTCACTATCCTCTAAGAAATCTTTCACAAAGAGACCTTTCCCAAAATAATTACAACTTGGTCTACATAAGATCAGACACACAACTCCACCGCTCAACTCTCTACACAAGAGGTAGCACAAAGCCAATTGAGGTTGCAAAGCTCTTGGTGATCCAACAAGTTCACAAACACTTTCTCTTACAACTTCCTATAGAGTAGTATTGAAATGTAGCTCAAGAAGTTAAAGTGAGAGAAGAAATTCAGTTAGATAGAAGTGAAGAGCTTTAAAACCAACTGAAAATAACTTTGAAAAGAAAGAACTTGAAAGTTGGAAGCAATAAAAACTTTTCTCTTTTGAAACAAACTTGAAAACTTGTAAACTTATGTTAACTTCTTATCTTTAAACCAAAACCAATAACCCATATATATAGGCAAAGAATACATATCATTTGTTAATCATACTAGGTCATTTGGGGTATGTTTAGATACTTGGAATCCAAAAATGCCCTTTGGAATCCACTAAAAACAAAACAGATTCAAAAATTAGCCGTTATAGACAACTGACAGGTTATCGGTCGACTGACCGGTCGACCGCCAGCTCATTCAGAAAAGAGCTGTTGGCTCCGGTCGACTGCCGTTTAGCTCAAAAGGAAAAAAAAACAAACGGTCGGTTGACCGACCCTATTCGAGAGTTAGGGTCTCTCAGTCGGTCGATCGAACGGTCGACCGCAAGGATTAGCGATCGAACGGTTGGTCGACCGATAACGTGCACGCCCCTTGGCCAAAGGCCCAGTCGACCAGGCGGTCGACCATTTTGTCATGAAATGGGCACCGACCGATCGTCCGACCGACCGACTTGCTTGAAACGGTTTTCTGGATAGTTTTTGAGTTTCAAACATTTTCTAAAGTATTTTGTATTAGTTTATAGGTAATGCAGCAATGTATAGGTGATGAAATACATGTTCTAAACTTTTTATAAAATTTTTAAAAAATTATGAGACATGTATCAAAACCAAACGCAAAATATCAATACTATCAAAACTTGTATTTTTTTGAAATCATGTATTTTGTGTGTGAAACTTCTTAAGCATCACAACTATGTTCTACACTTTAACAAACTAATATCTTACAAGGCTCTTGGTGACTACAAGATCTTCATATGGGCTTCTCCATTAGTGATGTCAAGTGCTTTGAGCTTTAGTCGCGTGTTGAATCTTCTTGAGTTTTCAACATCTTAATTTAGAAGAAGAAAACTCCTTGACGCCTTAGAACCCTGAAGTATACTTAAATACTTGAACTTGATTAGTACCAGATAACCACATATGTTTTGTTATCATCAAACCATACAACCAGGTGATTGTAATCTTGGGCCAACAATCTCCCCTTTTTGATGATGACAAAATATATGAGTTATTTAAGATAAAATATAGAAAAGAGCTTGAAAAAGCTCCCCCTCAAATTATGCTATCTATCAAGTACAAGAAAATATTATGATTTTAAATGGATTTGACAATACAAGCAAGTCACACATACATGCATATATAAAGATGATACCAATTTTGAATAATATACATATATAGCCTACCATCCTTCCAATCCTCCTTCCTCCAAATACAACATGCAATGAGTAAAATCATTAAATCATGGAATTGCATGTACGCATGGAAATGGATATACATGAAGTTCACAAAATACCAAAACATCTTAATAGCTCATCAAATATCTCTCCCCCTTTTTGTCATGCATCAAAAAAAGAAAAGACACCAACATAAAAGAGATATTAATTAAAAAAATACATGTAAAGGATTTTAAAAATACATTAAATAATTTCAAAATTTATGAATCCATAATACAAACATTAAACTCACCACAAATAAATAAAAATCTAGTATAATCTAGTGGTTTAGTAAAAATGTCCACAAGTTGAAAAATCTGTGGAAACATAATCAATTTCAATATCGTATTTCTCATAGTGATCTCTAAGAAAATGATATCAAATATCTATGTGCTTGATCTTACTATGTTGGTTTACATTTTTGGTTATATGAGTGGTACTAGTATTATCACAAAATATTTTAATATGGTCATAATGTAAATCATAATTAAGGAGAGTATGTTCATCCAAAGGACTTGTGCACAACAAGACCCGGCCACAACATACTCCGCCTCGACAGTTGAGAGGGGTATAAAATTTTGTTTTCTTGGAAGACCACGAAACAAGACAATTTCCTAAAAATTGATAAGTACCACTAGTGCTCTTCTATCCACTCTACAACCGGCATAGTCGGCATCCGAATAACTCGTCATGGAGAATTGTCTGGTTTTCGGATACCATAAACCCATTCCAATAGTACCGTTAAGATAGCTAATAATGCATTTTACTGCAATTAAGTGAGACTCTTTAGGATAAGATTGAAATCTAGTACACACTAAACATAATATCCGACCTACTAGCCATTAAATAAAGCGAACTACCAATCATGCATGTATAAAGTTTTTGTCTACATTTATACCTTGTTCATCCTTATCAAGCTTTGTAGTAGTGGCCATGGGAGTCTTGCTTAGCTTTGCATCTTCAAGCCCATATCTCTTGATGAGTTCTCTTGTGTACTTGACTTGATTGATGAAAATCCCATCACTCTTTTGCTTGATTTGGAGTCCAAGGAAGTAGTTTAGCTCTCCCATCATAGACATCTCAAACTCATTCTTTATGAATGATTCAAATTCTTTACAAAGCTTTTCATTAGTGGATCCAAAAATAATATCATCAACATAAATTTGAACAATTAAGATATCACTATCTACGTGTTTTGTAAATAAAGTGGTGTCAACTTTACCTTAAACAAAATTATTTGAAATTAGAAAAGTTGAAAGCCTTTCGTACCAAACTCTTGGAGCTTATTTTAAACCATATAAAGCCTTATCAAGTTTGAAAACAAAGTCCGGACGTGCAAGAACACTTCCTCATCTATAAAACTATTTAAAAACGCACTTTTGACATCCATTTGAAAAAGTTTGAAATCTTTAAAAGAAGCAAAGGCAAGTGTCATCCGTATAGCTTCAAGCTATGCTACAGGTACAAAAGTTTTCTCAAAATTGATACCTTCAATTTGGGTGTAACCTTGGGCCACTAACCTAGCTTTATTTCCAATAACATTACCCGACTCATCCAACTTTTTTATAAAAATCCATTTAGTACCAATGGTTGGTCTATCATGGGGTCTAGGAGTAAGATGCCAAACTTGATTGCGCTCAAATTGATTTAGTTCTTTTTGCATTGCAAGTAACCAATATGAATCGGTCTCAGCTTCAAGGATATTTTTGGGCTCAATATGTGAAATAAAAATAAAATGGCCACATAAATCATGGAGTTTGGATCAAGTAGTTACCCCTTGGATGCATCACCTATGATGTGGTCCTTGGGATGATTTGAAACAAATCTCTAATCCTTCGGACGTGATTGTGTTGGCTCCACTTTAACCTCTTGAATTTCATCTTGCTCATCAATCTTTGGTTTTTTTCTTCTATAGGTAAGTCCTTCAAGGTTATCCTCTCCATGTCTTCACTAAGGAATCAATCTCTACAATATTCTTCATAAAAACGTTAGATTCCTTAAACTTAACATATATCGATTCTTTATAGTCAAGGTACAACTATTGAAGACTCTATAGGCCTTACTAGTTGATTTAGACGAGAAAGGTGTCGTATTATGGAGTATAAATGAGCACAAATATATGTATTCAATTAAGGAGATAAGGTTTAGAAACAACCTCAAGTGCTTAGATCACTCCACAAATGTATGAAAGATGATTAATATACCCTTTCCTATCTCCGTTATAGCATAGGGCTATACCGAGTCGATTCTCAGGGAGAGCTCGCGATGGAAGCTTACGGTTGGTAGTGAAGATGTAAAACGAGAATTCTTCTTTGTCTTAATTGAATGAATAAAACATGGAAAAGAAAATAGAAGAATGGGTGGATATGTTCATGATGGAAAAGTGGAAAGAAATCAAAACAAGATTGGCTTAGGGATTACAACTAAAGAAAAGAAAACTTTGGAAAAGATTTAAGATGAGAAAACCATGACTAGCTAACATGACTAACTTGCTAACTTACTAATCTCCGTGATGGTGATGCTTGCCTCATGTTGATTCATCGGCATATGTATGTCTTGCGTGTTGGTCTAATTACTTTCCCACTTGGATGACGGGGGATCATTCTTGGACTTGTCTTGTAGCCTTCATAGATGTCATTGGCCTACAAGTAGACTTTCAATAATGGAATCAAAAGAGCGACACACAAGGGAGGCTAAGGAAGAAGATACAACATACATCAATTGAAAGTGAAGAAGTTGTACATCTATTAGCATATGTTTGGTGATCCATCTCCATGTTCCATCAAGGCACTTGTTCTAGACAAGGCTCTAAATGAGGCACACATGAATCATATGGAGTATTACAACAAGATCTTGCCAAGAAATGAAAGAAAACCCATCGGAGAAGAGAAGACCATACAACTTACAAGATTAAATATAGCAATCACCCATGAGTTAGTAGTTAAGCAAGATTAGTGTTAGCTAGTCATGTAGAAGGAAATTAGTCACTAGCCATTACAAAAGAAAAGCAAAGCATGAAGTAAAATTGCAAGGAAATAAAAGCATGAATTAAAGAAAGCAAGTAGTACTAGAAATTGCTCAAGTAGAGTAAAGAGAATGGATGAATCCTTGCTCCTCAAGTTGTCACCCCTTGATTACACAAGCTCTCTCTCTTACAATCTCTCTCTTGCAAAGATTTCTAGGGAAGAAGAAGAGGGTCTAAAGAACTAAAACCTAGAGAAAAACCTACAAAAATTACAAGCATCTACTAATTTCTCCTCTCTTCTCCATTCAGTCTTTGCTCGCAGGTCCAAGTGAAGTATTTATAGGCCTCAGGAGAAGGATCCAGAAGACGAGACAGCTGGCAAAATCTGGCGCCCAACGGCCCCAGATTTGCGGCGAATTTGCGGCAACTTGCGGCAGTTTGAAGGCCGTTCAGCAACAACTTTCTGTTGCGAAGTTGTTATGAGGTTGTTATCCACGTGGCCTTCTAGAATCTTGAGTTGGCGCGCGGATCTCTCTTAATTCTGGATTCAAATTTGGGCTCTTTTGGGCTTTTTGAATTAATCTCTTTAATTATTGCTAATTAAAGAGATTTTGGGCTTTTCTCTTTTTAGTTGTGGTCCTACAAAAATATAGAGAAGATGAGTAAAAATCATATATTTATTTGCAATATGCATGGGGATTATGTGGTAAAATATGCAATATTGTGTATCAATCACTAGTATTTGAATACCAAGCTAATATGGCTTCATAAGATTTGGCATCAAATTTTCCTGAATTATCTTTAGTATTTAAAACAAAGCATTTACAACAAAAACTTTAAAATAGGAAACATTAGGTTTTCTCAAATAGTAAATTTTAAATGAAGTTTTAGAAGTATTTTTATAATAGTAAATTCTATTTGAGATGTAACATGATGTGTTTACAGCCTCGGCCCATAAGTATTGAGGGAGTTCGTATTCACTTATCATTGTCCTAGCAATTTCTTGAAGAGTATGATTCTTCCTTTCAATGACTCTATTTTGTTGTGGAGTTTCAGGATATGATAGTTCATATTTGATTCTATTTTCTTCACAATAAGTGAAAAAAAGAATGGTTAATGATTCACCACCTCTATCACTTCTTATGAGTAAAATCAAAATTTTTTTTTCTTTTTCAACTCTTTTTCTAAATACTTGAAAATGTGCAAAAACTTGATCTTTGTGTTCTAAAAGAAAACCCATGTAAAACGAGAAAAATCATCAACCAACACAAAAACAAAACAATTTTCACTTAGACTTTTGGTTTTAATTGGACCAAACAAATCCATATGAATTAATTCCAAGGGTCTTGATGTCATGATATCCTTGATAGTTTTAAAAGAGGATTTGGTTTGTTTTCCAAGTTGGCACGCATCGCAAATATGGTTCTTTTTAAATTTCAACTAAGGAATACCTTTTACCACTTCCTTATTGTTAATTCTAAATGAAATATGGCCTAGTCTTCTATGCCATAACCAAGAATCTTCATTGAAAGCATTTAAATATGTAGCATTGCATTGTAAATTTGACATATCAATCATGTAACATTATTTTAATGAAAGCCAGAAAGAACACATTCATTAGATTTTCTATCTAAAATATTGCAAGACAAATCATCAAAAACTACTTTAAAATCTCTATCACAAAGTTGACTAATACTCAAGAGGTTATGCTTGAGAGTATCAACTAAAACAACATTTCAACTAAAAAAGATGAGCCAATTTTAATGTTACCTATACTGATAATTTTTCCTTTGGAATCATCTCTGATGGTGACGGTGCCACTTTCATGGTACCTTGATAGGGTTGCAAAATTATTGGTATCCTAAGTCATATGCCTTGAGCAACCGCTATCAAGATACCACGTCTTGAAGCCTTGGTATATACCTACATTAAGTAACGAATTAGTAATTTTGGTATCCAAATTTTCTTAGGTCCTATAATGCTAGCATTTCGAACCCAAATGTAATCATTAGAAGCATTTATTCTATCAAAGTAAAATTTGGCTAAGTGACCCTTTCGGTCACAATAAGTGCATGAATAAACTCTATCATATATAAAAGCATGATGAGAGTGTGGGGTATGAGCATGCTTGGTGTGTGTAGATTGTCTAACGTGATGTGTATGTACATGTTGTGATTTAGGAGTATGGGTATGCGTAGTATGATGAGCATGTATAATATTTCTTAGAAAATATTGACTCTAACCTAGCTTTATCCAACTCACATTTCTTTAATACATATCCTAATGGGCTAATTTTGTCTTTTAAGATAGAAATCTCATTTTTATCAATTAATAAAAATTTTGCTTTACATGAAATTTTATATGCATCAAAATCTTTTTGTGTGGATACGAGTGTGGAAGACAAATCATCTTTTTCTTTAGAAAGTGTGATAATTCTATTTTGAAGAATTTTATTTTTCTTTTTCATTTTTAAATACTTCTTTTTAAGAAAATTATAGTTGTTAGACAACTCTTCAAAAGCCTCACCCAATTCATCCATGGTTAATCCACAATCATCAAGTGAGGGTCTGGAAGTTAGCTTAGGTGTGTTTTCATTAGCCATGAAACACATGTGTGCCGAGTCTACTTCTTCATCAGTTTCACTCTCTGAGTCCCAAGTACTTTGAGTGCCTTCTTTTTGTAGGGCTTCTTAGAGGTTGAAGGTTTGCTTTTGGTCGCCGGACAATCCGCAGCCATATGGCCTAGCTTCTGGCAATTGAAGCATATGACTTTCTTGTCTTCTTTCCCTTACCATCTTCTTCTATTGTTAAACTTGGCCTTGTTGTACATCCTCCTTACATTTTTCACCAGGAAGGAGAATTCTTCATCATCATCATCTTCATCATCATCGTCGGAGATGGTGGGAGTAGATTTGAAAGCGATCATCTTCTTCTTTTGTGGTGCCATCTCTTCCCTTGCTTTCCTCTCTATTTCATGGGTCTTAAGTTTTTCAATAAGACCGATGAGCTCTATCTTTTCTTTGTCATTTAGCTTCTTCAATGTAGTAGCCTTGACTTCCTATGAGGGTGGAGTGCGCGAATGACCTTTCTTACTTTTTGATCATTGTCAATGACATCACTTAAAGAAGCAAGACCATCAGTTATTTTAGTAAATCTTGTTACCATGTCATCAATAGTGTCATTATCATGCTTGGTGAAATTTTCATATTGGGAACGCAAGAGATCAATTTTTGTTCTCTTGACTTGTGACGTTCTCTCATGTGTGACTACTAGGTCTGTCCAAATCTCGTAGGCGGATTTGTTATGGATGACCCTGACAATATCGTCATCATTCAAAGCTTGAAGTAAAGCATAGTGTGCCTTAGTATTTGCATCAAACTCTTTAGTGACAATATTGGACCTAGTGTCCTCATCACCAATAGGTACGCTAAAGGGTTTAGTCACCGCTTTTGCAACCCCGCTTCCTAAGGATTGTAAAAATACGGTCATCTTAACCTTTCATATAGGAAAGTTAAGGCCATCAAACTTGGGAGGGGTCTTAATACTATCTTTGGCCATTTATACTAAAATGGATGAAAATGAAATTGTGAAAGAAGTGATTAGCAATTAGGATCTCTCTAAGGATGTTAACCCAAAAATCAAGAGATCAACGCTCTGATACCAATTGAAATACACCTAAAGGGGGTGAATAGATGTTTTGCTAATCAAATACAATTTTAAAACTACTTATGATGAATTATGTAAATGGTCACTCAAAACAAAAATTGAAGCTAAATTCCCCGTAAAGGGCTTTAGAACTTCTCCTCTTTGATTCCTCTAGATAATTAGTTGAGGTGCCCAATTGCCTCTATGTTGAGATGAGTTTGACCGATAGTGAAAGTGATGAATGAAATGCAAGCAATGATAAGCAAGATAAACAATCACACAAGTATGAAAAGTAAAAGCAATAGAGAGTAAGAAACAAGCAATCACAAACACAAAGGAATTGTTCAAAGGTTCAAGCCATCGCTCTACGTCCCCGTCTTCACCACTATGAAGGATTTCACTATCCTCTAAGGGATCTTCCACAAAGGAACCTTTTCCAAAGGAATTACAACTTGGTCTACACAAGATCGGAGTACAAAACTGAAAAACACCTAGAGGGGGGGTGAATAAGTGTAAGTGCTAATCTAGAACTAAATGCAAAACTAAGTGCGCTAAATGCGGAAGCTAATGCAAATCTTGCACAAACTTAATACAACACAACAAGTGTAGCCGAATTCCCCGTGAAGGGCTCTAGACTAACTCCTCTTGATTCCCCTTGAATGGGTTGAGGTGCTATGTGAAGCTCTTGTTGGTTAAGTATAAGTTAGGCACACACACAAGCAAGCCAAGCAAATACAAGATATAGCAATATGAAATATGCAAGGCAATACAAGCAATGAAGGATATGACAATATGAATGAATGATGCTTTGCACAAATGTAAAGAGAGAGAGTTTAGAGACAAGTGGATCAAACGCAAACACAATGATATGTTTCGAGGTTCGAGCACCCTTGCTCTACATTCCCGCCTACACCACCGTGTAGGATTTCCAATCCACTATCTCCCACCGAGGGAACCTCTACCGAAGAGGATTTGTTACAACACTAGGAGTACCAAACTCCTCTCTCAAACAACCACCTCACAACCGAGGGGTAGGCCCGTAGCCAATACAATAACCAACACCTCTACCGAAGAGGGTTTACAACCAAACTCCACCTCTCACAAGAGGGAGAAAACTCCAAACCACAAGCCTCAACCTCTATCAAAGAGGGAGCAAACTCCAACCCAATACAACAACCTCAACCTCTACCAAAGAGGGAGCAAACTCCAACCCAATACAACAACCTCAACCTCTACCAAAGAGGGAGCAACCAAGAAAACAAGGGTTTACAACAAGTGGTATATCTCAACCACAAACCTCTTTCCTTTTTTCACAAATACAAGATCCTAATAGAATAGGATAGAAGATATAGCTCAAGTGTGGAAAACACAAGTGTTTTGATCAAAGAAAATCTCTTGGGAAAATACCAAAATGATATGGAGATAAAGAACAAGAAATCAATTCCCAAAAACTTGTTTTCTTTGAAAATAACAAAACACTTAAAACAATTAAGATTGATCTTTTGGCACTTAAAACTCTTTTGAAAACTCTTTTAAAACACTGAAGAAGTCATGAAAAATTTGCTCTCAAAATCTTGTCAAAACAGCCCAAGAGATGGGGTATTTATACCCACATCAGAAAACTAGCCGTTGGGCTGAGGTGGCAGTCTGACAGACTGCCGGTCGACCGGCCCGGTCGACCGCCAACGGTCAGAAATATGACCGTTGGGCAACTGCGGTCGACCGGCCCGGTCGACCCAAACAAACAGAGAGCTCTGCTCTCGACTCGGTCGACCGTCCCGGTCGACCGTCCCAAAGACTCCAAACGTGCACAGATTTGTGCACGTCGGTCGACCGGCCCGGTCGACCGACTTCACCCAAGTCGACTAGGTCAGGTTGACTAGTCGACTGATTGAAGCCTGGAACAAAAATCTGGGTCAGAAAAACAGTGTAAAATATTTTTCTAAAAATCTTTTAACACTTCTAAAAATCACCAAAAATAGTTTTATCATTTTATATGGAAACACAAACTTGTGATAAAAATTTCAAGACATATATTAATCATATCAATTCATTTTTGAGTCTTGCAAATTTTATCAAAAACAAAAATTGTATTTTTATCAAACTTGATTTTTCAATACATGAATAGGATAGTCAAAATAAGTTTGTCTAGCAAGTTTAAAGTATGTATGTATATCTAGAATACATCTAATATACATAGAAATAAAGTAAACTTGTTTTGATCTACTATTCATAAAAGCCAAATCCAAAACATGAAACCGTGTGTGTTGTGCACTTGAGCATATCAACTATACTAAGCTTTACAATATGGATCTAAAAACACACTAACTAAACTATGGATACCTAAGTCTTCTTGATGATCTTCATCTTCAAGTAGACTTGCTCCAAAACTCCATCCATGGGCTAGGCAATGTGTGATCTTGAAGCTTTGGCCCTGGAATCATCATGAAAAGCTTCTAAACACCTTTGTTGAAGCTAATCGCCAACTAATATCTTGTTATATGATCTGAGACTAGAAACACAAGATTATTAGTAAACATAACTACATGAGTTAATCATCATCAAAACTAGGGTGGAAGGCCTTTGGGCCAACAATCTCCCCCTTTTTGATGATGACAAAACTCATGGAGTTATATATGCATGGATTAAAGTTAAGCTTCAAAGAAGCTCCCCCTTAACTCATGCATAAAAAATAAACAAAAGATGTGCAATGAATGTACATAAACATGTATGCATCAATATGCATAAAATATATTCTAGAAGCTCTAGTTACCAATTAAATTAATAAAACATTAACAAGAACACTAGATGCTCTAGATACCAATAAAACTTACCAATAAAACTTAGTATATGCAAAAACATAAGTAAGTATGCATATATAAAACAAACTCAAATTATTCTCCCCCTTTTTGTCAATCATCAACAAAAGGGTAAACAATCAAAACAATAAATAATAATGAGGGGTAAGAATATTTCTCCCCCTTTTTGTCTAAAAACAAAAACAAAGTCAATAAGGGGTGACTTTAAACAACATGATATCAATACAAAAATATGTCAATGAAGCATCTTGATATCAATAGAAAATAAACAAAGATCAATAAATGTTATATGCTATATACATTCATGAAGAGGAAGACGTTAAGTTAGCTTCCCTACACATATGCATTACATGAAGGAGGGATGTTAAGCCCTAATTCACATAACACACATTATGTAATGCATAAGAGGAGATGTGAAGCTCCCCCTACACACGTGTACCACATAAAGAAGAGATGTTAAGCTCTTCAATACAAGATACACTCATCATGAATCTATATGCATATAATCAATACAAATCAAAACTTTTGTATTTTTCCTAAAAACAAAATTTTTAGATACCAATTTAAAACACAACATTTTGATATCAAAAGATAGTATTTTTCTTTATAGGTACATGATATCAATTGAAACATTTTATTTTCTATCATAAAGTAAGGGAGTGGAAATACAAATACCAATTGAAAAATGAAAAACGGATTTTCTCCCCCTTTATGAAATACCAACAAAAGTAATGCATAGGCTTGATATAAGATACCAATTGAAAACTAAATCAGTTGAAATAAAGTGAAGCTCAAGCGCTAGCATAAACAAAATTTGTGCTAAAGATATAGGAATATAGTAGCACAAATAAAACAAGTATATGTGTATGAAATAGAATGAGTACCAATCACTAATAGATGATACCAATTGAAAATATACATACACAATAAACATATGAGTATACAAAAGAATCAAATTGATACCAATTGAAAGAGTTCATTGATACCAATTGACATAACAAAAAAAATCAAGTGTATATCTCATATAATCTACCACCCAATCATGGTTCAAGTTTTAAATGATTTTCACTTGTAAAGCATACATGAACATGATCTCCCTTCCAACCGCCCTTGGATGGTAGGGGTTTTCAAAAAAATAGATTTGAAAATGTAGTTTTGTTTGAAAATCACTACCAAATTGAAGAATACGAACTAGTCAAAATGAAAAACTTGTTAACTAGTGCGAAATCCTTCAAGCAAGGAATAAACTAAAATAGTTTTCATGAAATAAGAAATCCACATGAAAATCAACACTCTAATCCAATTAAGCATAATTTTGACTCATGAAAACAAAACATGAGTAATCAATAAAAGTGAGTGTACAAATACAATGTGAATATCATAATCATGAAAATTTTCATTAAGCTCAATTATTCCTTAAACATTGAAAACACGAAAATCATCAAAACTTATTTAATCTTCAAGGCATATGTATGTCTTATACAAACTAAAGCATACATACATATCCAAAACATAACGAGTCCACAAAATATATGCATTAAGGCTCGTGGCTCAAAAGGATAAACATGTATATCAATAGTTTGGACAAGATAGACATATACATGAAGTTAAACTAAAACACATGGAAACATGAAAAACTAAATTTTCACCGAAGCAAATCTCATTTCAAGGTATATGTATGAATTGTCAACACAATAAGTATACATACATATCCCTAAACACAATTGAGTCCATATATAGATTTGCATGAAAGGCAAATGACTCAAGGGGTATACATGTATATCTTAAAGTTTGGCAATACAAACATATACATGAAGTGAACACACAATCATAAAATAAATTCAAAAATGAGAATACAAGTTTAAAATGTATGAATCATCAAAACTAGACTATACTAGCACATTTAATGGGTTCAAATAAGCATTCAACTCAAACATATATAGATTTATTTGTGGCCCACTATATGCACAAGTATATACCTAGTCTTAATGAAAACTAACATCTAAACATGTAATCAACACATGAAGCATCAAAACACATATAAAAATCAACATGATAAACAAAAACATGATTATTAAGAAAATTCACAAGTTATTAGAATTATGATATACGCAATATCAACTAACAAGTGAGAACACAAAAGAATTTATCCATATTAAACATGGGTGTCTCAAAATGACTAAACATGTATATCACAAGTCTAATAAGCATGGCATTTTCATACTAATCACTAAACAATGAAACATGCTATGAAAGATAAACATGGAAGGCATGTAAACAATAAATAAGGAGTTAGAGATTCGATACCAAAACCAATGAGGGCACCGCTCTAGTTCTCCAAAACAAAGGTGGTCCTCTCCACCAAACCTTCCCTTGAAAGTGATGCATCCAATTGATTTTCTTTAAGTACGGAACGCATCCACTCCAAGGTGTCATCACTCTCACGTCATGTGAGAGCCCACACCTACATCAAAAACAATAGGAGGGGTGGTCTTTGGTACCCATACTCTTTTGGGTCCATGGGGGTTAGTCTCATTTCTAACCCAAACAAAATTCTTTGCTAAATTAGGAGTATGTAATCTATCATAGCAAAATTTAGCAAGGTGGCCTTTACGACCACAATGTGTACAAGTGTACACATGAACATACATATGGTGATGGGTGTGTCCGTGAGAAGCATGTGTATGCCGTGGAGGGTGTGCATGCATAAAGGATGGAACTTGTTTCTTTCGAACTAAGGTTTCCAAGCGTGTATGGTTCATGGCACATTGGCTCATAGTGGAGCCCAAACAATCAACCTTCTTCTTAAGCAAGCAAATATCATTATTAATCTTAGAAGAAGAAGTGTGGCATGCAATGGGTGGAGTGTGTGAAACTACCCTAGCATGGCAAACATGTGCATCAATCTTATTTTGTAAAACAATATTTTTATCTAAACAAACATTCAACTCATTTGAAATAGAAATAATCTTATTTTTCAAAGCAACATTTTCTTTTAAAACAAAATCAACTTTAGAAGATAAATTTTCATTTTTCTTCAAAATTGCATGGCAATCATTTTTAGATTTTAAAAATTCATTTTCTTTAAGTGCAAGTTCAAGTTGAGATTTTAATGAATCCCTTTCATTATAGACCTCAACCTCTCTTGCAAAACATTGTCAAGTCTAGAATGCAAACATTTATTTTCTTTTTCAATTTCTAGACTTTTCTTTTTCAAAACTTTATATTTTTCAATTAATTTTTCATAAACAATTGAAAGTTCTTCATTTAAAGCATGGGGATCAATAATCTCATCACATGAAGAACTAACATCATTATCACTATCTAAGTGGGGTTCCGAATGTACCTCAAGGGAGTCATTCCCTTGGACCATGAAGCATTGAGAATCAGATTCTCCACTAGACTCCTCTTCTTGTTGGATTTGCACTTGAAGCTTGGAGGTGGTGGTTGTTGTCAATTTGTTCCACACTACAAAAGCGGAATCAAAGTTAGAAACACACATAAGATAGTCTTTAGGTAATGTGCTTCTAATGGCCTCAAGGGCATGTGCATTGGCCCCTAAATGATTGCTATCACTAAGGAAGGATTCCTTGGTAATGGCAAGGTAAACTTTATGACCTAGGGTTTGTAAATAAACGGTCATCCTAATCTTCCAAACATGAATGTTGGAAGGGTCAAACATAGGTGGGGTCATGAAGGCCATGGTAAACTATATGTGTGCAAACAAGCAAATGCAAACAATAGATCAGCAAGCAAATGGATCTCACTCCTAGGATGTTAAGCCTAATATCAGGAGCGCTAGCTCTGATACCAATTGAAAAATACCTAGAGGGGGGAGGTGAATAGGTGTAAGTGCTAATCTAGAACTAAATGCAAAACTAAGTGCGCTAAATGCGGAAGCTAATGCAAATCTTGCACAAACTTAATACAACACAACAAGTGTAGCCGAATTCCCCGTGAAAGGCTCTGGACTAACTCCTCTTGATTCCCCTTGAATGGGTTGAGGTGCTATGTGAAGCTCTTGTTGGTTAAGCATAAGTTAGGCACACACACAAGCAAGCCAAGCAAATACAAGATATAACAATATGAAATATGCAAGGCAATACAAGCAATGAAGGATATGACAATATGAATGAATGATGCTTTGCACAAATGTAAAGAGAGAGAGTTTAGAGACAAGTGGATCAAACGCAAACACAATGATATGTTTCGAGGTTCGAGCACCCTTGCTCTACATCCCCGCCTACACCACCGTGTAGGATTTCCAATCCACTATCTCCCACCGAGGGAACCTCTACCGAAGAGGATTTGTTACAACACTAGGAGTACCAAACTCCTCTCTCAAACAACCACCTCACAACCGAGGGGTAGGCCCGTAGCCAATACAACAACCAACACCTCTACCGAAGAGGGTTTACAACCAAACTCCACCTCTCACAAGAGGGAGCAAACTCCAAACCACAAGCCTCAACCTCTATCAAAGAGGGAGCAAACTCCAACCCAATACAACAACCTCAACCTCTACCAAAGAGGGAGCAACCAAGAAAACAAGGGTTTACAACAAGTGGTATATCTCAACCACAAACCTCTTTCCTTTTTCCACAAATACAAGATCCTAATAGAATAGGATAGAAGATATAGCTCACGTGTGGAAAACACAAGTGTTTTGATCAAAGAAAATCTCTTGGGAAAATACCAAAATGATATGGAGATAAAGAACAAGAAATCAATTCCCAAAAACTTATTTTCTTTGAAAATAACAAAACACTTAAAAACAATTAAGATTGATCTTTTGGCACTTAAAACTCTTTTGAAAACTCTTTTAAAACACTGAAGAAGTCAAGAAAAATTTGCTCTCAAAATCTTATCAAAACAGCCCAAGAGATGGGTATTTATACCCACATCAGAAAACTAGCCGTTGGGCTGAGGTGGCAGTCTGACAGACTGCCGGTCGACCGGCCCGGTCGACCGCCAACGGTCAGAAATATGACCGTTGGGAAACTGCGGTCGACTGGCCGGTCGACCCAAACAAACAGAGAGCTCTGCTCTCGACCCGGTCGACCGTCCCGGTCGACCGTCCCAAAGACTCCAAACGTGCACAGATTTGTGCACGTCGGTCGACCGGCCTTGTCGACCGACTTCACCCAAGTTGACTAGGTCAGGTTGACTAGTCGACTGATTGAAGCCTGGAACAGAAATCTGGGTCAGAAAAACAGTGTAAAATATTTTTCTAAAAATCTTTTAACACTTCTAAAAATCACCAAAAATAGTTCTATCATTTTATATGGAAACACAAACTTGTGATAAAAATTTCAAGACATATATTAATCATATCAATTCATTTTTGAGTCTTGCAAATTTTATCAAAAACAAAAATTGTATTTTTATCAAACTTGATTTTTCAATACATGAATAGGATAGTCAAAATAAGTTTGTCTAGCAAGTTTAAAGCATGTATGTATATCTAGAATACATCTAATATACATAGAAATAAAGTAAACTTATTTTGATCTACTATTCATGAAAGCCAAATCCAAAACATGAAACCGTGTGTGTTGTGCACTTGAGCATATCAACTATACTAAGATTTACAATATGGATCTAAAAACACACTAACTAAACTATGGATACCTAAGTCTTCTTGATGATCTTCATCTTCAAGTAGACTTGCTCCAAAACTCCATCCATGGGCTAGGCAATGTGTGATCTTGAAGCTTTGGCCCTGGAATCATCATGAAAAGCTTCTAAACACCTTTGTTGAAGCTAATCGCCAACTAATATCTTGTTATATGATCTGAGACTAGAAACACAAGATTATTAGTAAACATAACTACATGAGTTAATCATCATAAAAACTAGGGTGGAAGGCCTTTGGGCCAACAAAAACTCCACCACTCAACCCTCTACACAAGAGGTAGCATAAAGCCAATTGAGGTTACAACGCTCTTGATGATGCAACAGGATCACAAACACTCTCTCTTACAACTTCTTATAGAGTAAAATATAAAGTGTAGCTCAAGAAGTTAAGTGAGAGAAGAAAAGAAGTGAATAGCTTTAAAACCAACTGAAAATAGATTTGAAAAAAAAAGAACTTGAAGATTGGAAGCTAAAAAAATTTCTCTTTTGAACAAACTTGAAAACTTGTAAACTTATGTTATCTTCTTATCTTGAAACCAAAAGCAATGACCCATATATATAGGCAAAGAATACATATCATTTATTAATCATAAAAGTTCATTTGGGGTGTATTTAGATACTTCAAAACCAAAAATGCCCATTGGAATCCACTAAATACAAAATAGATTAAAAAACTAGCTGTTATAGACAACTGGCAAGCTGTTAGTTGACTGGCCGGTCAACGGCCAGCTCATCCAGAAAAGAGCCGTTGGCTCCGGTCAATCGGCTGGTCGACCGCCCTTTAGTTCAAAAGGAAAAAACAAATGGTCAATCAACCAGGTCAGTCGACTGACCCTAATCAAGAGTTAGGGTCTCTCAGTCGGTCGACCGAACGGTCGACCGCAAGGGTTAGCGTTAGACCGGTCGGTCATTCGACAACGTGTGCAAATGTGCACGCCCCTTGGTCAAAGGCCCGGTCGACCGGGTGGTCAACCGTTTTGGCCTGAAATGGGCACCGGTTGACCATCCTGTCGACGACTTGGCCTGAAACAGTTTTCTGGAAAGTTTTTGAGTTTCAAACATTTTCCAAAGTATTTTGTATTGGTTTATAGGTAATGCAACAATATATAGGTAATGAAATACATGTTCTAAACTTGCTATAAAATTTTGGAAAAATTATGAGACATGTATCAAAATCAAACATGCAAAATACCAATACTATTAAAACTTGTATTTTTCAAAATCGTGTATTTTGTGTGTGTAATTTCTTGAGCATCATAACTTATTCTACACTTTAACAAACTAATATCTTACAAGGCTCTAGGTGACTACAAGATCTTCAAACGGGCTTCTTCATTAGCAACGTCGAGTGCTTTGAGCTTTAGTCCCCTGTTTGAATCTTCTTGAGTTTTCAACACTTCCTTTAGAGGAAGAAAACTCCTTTAATCCTTAGAACCCTGAAGTATACTTAAACACTTGAACTTGATTAGTACCAAATAACCACATATGTTTTGTTATCATCAAAACCATACAACCAGGTGATTGTAACCTTGGGCCAACACCTGTCATGTCGATTGTCGTTGAGGAGCATGTCTTTAGGAGTAAAAGTGATGCATGATACTTGCTGTTGTACCAGAAGGCGTTAGGGGATGAAACTCCATCTTCTTTGATAGGGGTTGGCACTTGTGTCAGAAATGATTCTGAAGAAGCAAGCGCATTTCTAAGTGCCTCTATCGTTTTCTTTGAGGGGCCAAGTAGCTCAGCAGGGTAATACGAGCTAGAATATTAGCCAATTGTGCCAATATGTCAAAGCGAAAAGGAGAGTTGAGTCCTCTGGAAGGATTCTTCTTCAAGGGCTTATCAAAGTGAATCTCCTTCTGCTTTTCTTTATCCTTAGGCATTGGGGCCTGGATAGGTGCAGCGGTTCCTGACGTCGTTGGTTGGGGTGCTCTGTCGGGTGTCTGGTTGTACTGTCACAAGTACTGTTTATCAGAATGTGTATTCATCGGCTGCGAGGTGGCGGGCTGTGTTCCTAAAGCAAGCTTTTCTCCTCCTGAGTCACTGAGAGTGGCTACAGCCACAGAGTCATCATTTGTTGCCAGAGAGATGGCATTGCATGACCTGCCTTTGATCTTAGGCTTACTAGTCTCCCATTGCTCATCTTGGATAATATCTGGGTGGACCCACATGATGTCTCCAGATTCTATCGTCATTGGAATGAGGCTCTTAGCCTTCTGCTTTTCAGCCATTGGGTTGATGACATCCAATTTGATCTTAGGGACTGGGACCAAGCCATCTTGAACAGTCAGAAGTACCAAAATTAAGACTCACCATGTTGGCGGTGACTTTCTTTTATTCTGACTTGAGAGTCAGAACTCCAGCATCCATGAATGCTTGGATCTTATCCTTGAGGACATAGCAACTGCTGGTAAGGTGATGCACCATTCTATGAAAGAGACAGTAGTTATGCTCATTTGTGCGCCCCACTTCAGTAGGTCATCGAACTTCAGGTAACTTGAGCTTGTTACCCTTGTGAAGTAAGTGGAAGATCATCACCACCTGTTCGTTTTTGAAGGAGTACACCTTTGGTGGGAATTTGAATTCCTGATTGCCATTGGTACTGCTCTTCTGCTTTGGTTGAGCTGTCCCTTTGCTATCGGTACTGCTCTTCTGCTTTGGTTGAGCTGTCCCTGATAGCTCAACAACCATGATTTTCGTCCCCTTTGACTGAGAAGATTGAGCTGCATCACGCCCCTTGGTATTGATCCCCAATTTGCTTTTGGGCACTGAGAGTTCAAACTTTGTAGCCGATTTCTCGGCTATCTCAGCTTACTCTGCTTGCTCTTTAAACTCATTCCATGTATGGGCTTTGACAGCTCCCATACGAACTTTCACTCTGTCGAAGAAGTGACGCCGGCATGTCTGGAGCAACATGAGCAATGGCATGCCAGTGGGACACATAAAGGAAAGGTTGCGGAACCTCTCAATGTATACACGCACAGATTCTCCTCCTTTTCTGGGCCATTGAGAGGAGCTTGTTTATAGTCACCTCGGTGTCGTCCTCGTAGAATTGAGAGAGGAACTTGGTTTTTAGGTCAATCCAAGCATCAATGGAACCACTAGGTAGGTTTTTGAAATAATCAAAGGCTACCACCTTAAAGCTGTCGATGAATATTCTAGCCATGATGACATCGTTATATATTACGTTACAGGTTTGCGACCGAAAGTAATAGAAATACTGGTTGGGTGAGCTCTTGCCATCATACGTATGCAATATAGGTGGTTTGAACTTTGATGGGTATGGCACAGAATTTCATTCCAGCATGCAAGGACGAGTCATCCCTACATTCTTTAGTTTATCCCTCTAGGTCAGGGATGCAATCTGAGCTTGGATGCCTTTGAAGACCTCGTCATCAATTAAGAAGCTTTCCTTCGACTTCTCAGTCTTACGACATTCATCATTGTTATGCTTCTGTTCATCGCGATCATGTAAGTATGTAGACGAGATCGCCTCCTCAACGACTGGGAGAGCATATGCCACATTATGTTAGTAGTGATACAATTGGGCTTACGTGGATTTCTCTGGGCTCTTTCAACTACAATGGATTCTTGGATAACACCCATAACTTGTTCTTGATCCCCATCATCCTCAGCATTCTGATCGGCTACATGATCACCACCATGTGTCATCTCAAGTGTGATCTCAAATGATACTGTTCTATCTGGAGGTGGTGGTGTAACATCACTTTTCACCTGCTACAATATCCTGCTGGTCTTCTCACTCTCCACCTGCTGAGAGTCCTAAGTTTCACCATTGAAGTCCCATCAAACGTGACATCCCTGCTCAAGATGAACTTCTTCTCCTTTGGATCCCAAATTTGTATCCTTTTACGACTTTTTTGAATCTTACAAACACTCTTTTTCTCGCGCTTGGACCCAACTTGTCTTTCTTAACATGATAATAGGTCAGACAACCAAATACCCGAAGCGAGTCATAATCCTAAGCAACTTTTCTGACCAAACTTCTAAAAGTGTTTGACCTCTTATAGCAGACAAAGACAACTTGTTAACGAGATAGAAGCACATGCTAATGCCTCAGCCTAAAAGGATTTCGACAATTTGATGTTGGATAATATGCAATGAACCTTCTTCAGCAAGGCTCTGTTCATCCTTTCGGCCACCCCATTTTGTTGTTGTGTTTCGCTAACAGTGAACTGTCTCTCTATGTCCTCATCACGCATATCTGCTGGAAAGGATCATTGTTGTACTCTTAACGTTGTCTGAACAGATTACTTTGATCTTCCTTCCCATATTCTTCTCATATCTCTTTTTCACTCCATAAACAACTCCAGAACTTCCCATTTGTGCCTTATGGATATACTCAACATTACCTAGAGTAGTCATCTATAAAAGACACAAAATAGTGTTTATCTTTAATAGTTCCATCTTGGTAGGTCCCCAAACATCTGTGTGAATATAGTCAAGAATCCCCTTGGTGCAATGAATCGCAGTGCCGAATTTCACTTGGATCTTCTTATTGATGAAACAATGTTCACAAAATTTCAACTTGCAGGTTTTGGTACCTTACAATAAACCTTACTTTACTAGAGCTTGTAAAGACTTTTCACCTATATGTTTTAGCCTCATGTGCTAAAATCGTGTACAATCATCATCTGAACTGATAGAAGTCACTACTTACTCTGTAACCGTACTACCCTTCAAGTAGTATAGGTTATTGCGTCAGACGCCCTTTAACACTACCATCAAGCCTCTAGTCATCTTGTGAACACCATCTCTAACAGATATCTTAAGACCCAATGCTTCCAAGGCACCAACAAAGATAAGATTTTTTCTTTAATTGAGGTACATATCTAACTTCCCTCAGTTCCCGCACTATCCTATCAAACATCTTAATAAGCACTGTACCTATCCCTTTCATGTTACGTGAATGATCATCACCCATGACAATGGAACAACCATTTAGCTTCCCAAAGTTAGAAAAGCAATTCCTATTGGGACACACATGATTGGTAGCACTTGTATCTAGTAACCATTCAGAATCATCAGAGTAGCTTATAGTAAGAGTAGTGACTGAGAACAAGAATATCATTGAGTCTAAGTTTTATCCACTTCCTGTGAAGTACCACCAGCTTGTGGACTGACCACCTGTGCGAGATTTGTCTTGGGCTTTGACTTTTTCTTCTTATCTTTGATTTTTGGGCAATCAATCTTCCAGTGCCCTAACTCTTTGTAGAAGGCACACGGGATCTTCTTCAGATCTCTGAAACTGGCTTTGAACTTTGATCTACCATGATCACCTATACCCTTCTGATTGAAACTCTTGTCTCTTACCATCAACGCTTCTGCCGATGTATTATTGGAAGACTCTTTGTCCTTCCTTCAAAATTCATGATTTACAAGAGTAGAAGAAACATTATTACAGCCGAGGGATTGTTTATTATTTATTAGGGCAATGATGAAGGTTTCATAGCCCTCGTCGGGAAGAGAACTCAGCAGAAGCAATGCCTTGTCCTTCTCTTCGATCACTACATCCACATTGACTAAATCTGCAAGAAGCCTCATGTAGTTATTCATATATTCACCAATCGAGATACCTTTTTTAGTTGGAAGCAATAAAGCCTCATCTTTAGGTGCAAGTAATTCTCTATGCTCTTTGTCAAGTACTTGGTTTCAAGGATCTCTCATATCATCTTCGCTGAAGTCTTGATCATCACATGATACTTTATATCTTGTTTTAAACAAGATCTTATGATGCCACATGTTCCCTATTCATCTTGTCCCAGTCTTTTATAGAACTCTAATCTTTTCTCCAAAAGTATACATCTTCGAGGTTTGATGTTGTCAACGCTTGGCATAAAGGCCCATCATTCTAGTTTTGATGATGATTAACTCATATAATTATAGTACTAATGATCTTGTGTTATTTAAATCTTATATATTAGTCAAGATCTTAGTTGGTATTTAACTTTTTTAAGCTAACATACATGATTCAAGAGCTCAAGCATAAAAATCACATCAAGAACTCAAGAAAAAGTCTAGATCAAAGGAATCAAGTTTGGATTAAGTAAAGATGGAGAAAACAATCACATCAAGAAGAAGACTTGAGTTTAGAGTTTGTAAGTTTAGAATTTTGTAAAGTATAATTTAATTTTGATTTCAATTACCCACACATAAGTTTGATATTGATTTTCAAGAACAAAAGCTTTAATTTTGTTTTTATGGTTTAAACAAAATAATTTAAATCTTCATTTAACTTGTTTTTGTGTTTTACACTAGTTTAGAGTAACTTGTTTTAAAAATATTTCAAAGTTTAACTCTCTTGTAGACAGCTAAATAGAGTTGTTGACAACTCTATTGACTGGGCTGTCGACAGACCCTAAGAGAGGGCTGTCGACAGGGTTTTACAGAGAGTTAGGTTTTCAGTATTTCGGAGCTGGCTGTTGACAGCTCTCGTCAGCTGTTGAAAGCTGATACATTGATGTATTAGTCAGCATCGATAGGCTTATTAGGTTGTCAACAGATGAGCTCCGCAACAGCTAAAAATAAAGATGTTGCACACTGGGCTGTCGAAAGCCACTTGGATTGTCGACAGCTGATTAATCCGTTTACTGTTTGACTAAAATCTAAAACATGTTTTATGTGTTAATTTTTGGATTTAGATTTTCTAACGGCTATATTTAGTAAACATATATATAGAGGTTCTGTTCATGACCCTAATAACATAGTTTTTACCTTAAACAATCACAACATTTCAGAAAATATTTTCAAGTTTTTTCAAGTCTATTTTTCAAGTTTTGGAAACAAGTTTTGGAAAATTGATTTTTGTGTTGAAAATTCTTATACCTTCAGAGAGGTTTTCCCAAGTATTTTCAAAAGAGCTTCTACTCTAAAATTTCAAGTTTTCTCACACAAGCTTGAGCTTTTACTTCTAAATCTATTCTATAGAAATCAATTGTTTGCGAGAGAGTTTTTCTTGAGGATCAAGAGTCTTGATCTCAAGTGTTTTCCATTCTTTATAATCAAGTGATTGAGGTTGTGGCCTTGAAGTGAGCTTGTGGGCTTGTGTTGCGGGTGTTGCGGCACCGAGTGAGGGACTTGTAGGTCAAAGAGTTATTGAGGAACTTGTAGCATTGATGATCTTGTGGAATCGAGCTATAGTGAAAATCCTTCATTGCGGTGAAGGCAGGAACGTAGAGCAAGTTGCTCAAACCTCGAAAAGTATCTTCATGTTTGTGATTGCCTTCTCTCTATCTCTCTACTCTACTCACTTGTTTATATATCTTGCATGTTCATATTGTGTTTATGATTACATGCTTGATATCACTTGTACTTAATTGCTATATATGTGTGAGATTATTTAATTGCTCATATTATCTATTCTTTATATTTGATATAGTTTGTATGCTTACACTTGTTTGAATCAAGAAGGCTATTAAAGCATCTTAACTTTTATTCAAGAGTAATCTTAAGGAGAAGTTATAGAGTCCTTCGTTGGGAATTCAACTTCACTTTTTGGTCATTATTTGTGTAATAGTTTTAGTAATTAATAGTTTAAATTCTGTACTTGACTAGCATATCACCTATTCACTCCCTCTAGGTGATATCAATTGGTATCAAAGCTTGATACTCTTGATATTTGGTTTAACCACCATAGCATAATCATTATTATTGCTAGTCACATTTCTTGTTTGCACACACATAACCAATCGATCTATTAATTGTCCACCCAAGTCTGATGGTCTCAACTATCCTATTTGGAAAGTTAAGATGACTCTCTTCCTTAAATCACAAAGAAGTAGAGTGGCCAAAGCTATTACAAAAGACTTTATTGAACCCGCATTTAGTGATAATGACACTTGGTCTGATAGCACCATCAAAGAATATGAAACCAATGTAGAGGCATCATATGCTTTGCTACAAGCACTCAATGATGATGATCTATCTCGGGCCATCAATTGCTCATGGACATGTGATATATGATAATGTTTGATCACCACACATGAAGACACTTCACAAGTGAAGAAGAAAATTAATTTGCTTAATTCACAATATGATAGTTTTATATGCTTGATGGTGAATCTATTTATAAAATGCTTACCCGATATACCGCTATTACTAATGGATTTATTTTTCTAAGTAAATCCATTTCAAATGATCAAAAAGTGCGAAAAATCCTTAAAGCACTTCTCAAATCTTGGGAGATAAAAACTACCACCTTAAAAGAGCTCAACAACAAAGAGAAAATTGACTTCACTGCTTTCGTGGGAAACTTGAAAACCCATGAAAGGAAGATGAAAAGAAGAAAAGATTGTGAGCCATGATGAGCGGATTCGAATGGCAAGTGTATCAATCATTTTCAAGTAATATAATAGTAAGCAGAGTATCGTTCCCACGAGGATTGTTGTTCAAGTACCAACTTAATCTTTCCTAGTTCTATTTGAATAATCAATTTAGTTGAAAGATGTTGTAACTAAACTATTACTAAAAAGGTTTATTTTAATTATGAAAAGAACTAGGGTAATGATTTTGGTAACTGTAATCAGATAAAATATTATGCTTGTGCTAATTCATCTTATTCATGCTAATAATCAGATTTTCTTATCCTAATCAGTACTTTCTCTCGAACAATACCAATTCTATCTTCTAAATCTAGAATCCGCAATCTCTCGATTCAGTAGATTACTAGTCAAAAGATGCATTATGTGTGATGGATATTCCTACTTGACTGTATAACTCTTACGTCTCAACTTTTCGAGTTATAGTTTGTTAATTCTAGAAGCTTTCCTAAGTTATCTCCTCTCAGACTCTAACCCAGCCTTCTGATTAATTGTCAATTATAACATAAAGCATAAATTTAACAAGTTAGCATATAAAAGATTAAACTTTATAAAACACATAGGAGAATTTTAAAAAACATAATTTATATCATCATTACAATCCCTATTATCATGCCCCTAGTTATGAAAAATTAGTTCATAACTAAGAAAATAGACCAGATTATAATATAGAAAGAGATCATGAAAATTAAAAAGAAAGTAAAAGAAAGGTAAGAGAGCACCAATTAAGATGAAGCCCTAACGAAATTCTCACTAAAAGTACTATGAGATTTAATGGCTAACAGCAAAATTTTATTGATTTTCACTAAAAAAAAGAGAGAATAAAAATTATAGTTGTACAAGAGGCTTGGCGGCGTTATATAGAACAGAGAGCAGCAGAACCTTAGTCGAATACAAAAACTTAAATTTCTTAATTTACACAAATTTTTGGGAAAATTTTATCCATAAGCACCGCCAGAGTTCGGCGAACTGGCCGAAAATTTGGCTGGCTGGCCGAACTTCTTGCTGTATTGGCGCTTCATTTTTTAACTCGTGTTGACCTCTGAGTTGGAATCCTGTTGACTGGTCTACGGCTGCTTGGCCGAAATATACGGTTGGGTGGCCGAACTCTTGGTCCATTTCAGTCACAGATTTTTGTGTGAAATTTCTAATTTTGCGTGAAGACTCTGTTGAGATGTTCCATTTTTGTTGTATTGTTCATTTGATATTGCCAATTTATTAATTTTTGCTCCTTTTCTTCTAATTTGGTCTTGACCTAAAAATTGCAAAATAACACTAACAAAATACCATGCAACATTAAATATGGCAATAATAGGCATAAAATGTGATGTAAAACATGTATATAAATCACACTCATTACACCCCTATACCTATATTTTGCTAGTCCTCGAGCAAAATCCTAGTCTAAAAAGAAAAAGAAAAACTAAAAAAAATCCAAAAAAATCCTAATCCATTTTCGTAGGACTCACAATTGCACTTAGCATGTGCAACAAGCCGCTAAACCCCTAGGTTACCCTAGTGGACGAGTGTTTTGTCTCTTGAGAGTTTTCAGTGAATTACACCCACAAAATTCGGTGAAAGAATTAAAAGATAAGAATAGATTAAGATAAAAAAGGATACCAAAAATAAAGAAAATAAAATAAAAATAAAAATAAAAAATGATAAAATATTTTGGGAGGTAAGCATCACTAATGTATAAGCTCTCTAGTTACCATAAACTCTCATTACCAAGTTCAATCTCTTATCAAGAATTCTATCATCTAATTTGTAGAGAGTTTCAAATCTAACCTATATCACCATCCTTCCTAAGTTTTCTGATCCTATGCATCTTCGTGAATGTGTATAGTTTCTAACTTGGGATTTTTTTTGATTCAAACTTACATACTTAATTTTTTTTTAATAGAAGTTTCGAAGTATTGACACTTCGTTGCACTTTAAGCACTTCTTTATATATATATATATATATATATATATATATATATTATATATATAACTAATTTAATTCCTTTCATGTAAATATCAAGGCTTCTTGAGACCAAGATACCTAATTAATTGATCATTAGAATTTACATAGCTTTGAGACCAAGATACCTAATTAATTGATCATTAGACTTGTTAAATATATATATATATATATATTATATATATATATATATATATATATATATATATATATATATATAT